>APFE030682359.1:33951-66567 GCA_000404065.3 Pinus taeda
GTGTTTCCACATTGGTTATCTCGCCCATTGAAGATCTTTACCGAGATAGACCGGAGAGAGCCCTCTCCTGCCCCGTAGAGCTAGCTACGAGGCTAAGTGGTTTGATGTTGCCTTGGAGTTTACCTTTTTCAGCCTGAGGTGAAATTTCAAGCGCTAACACATTCCTTAGTGGCTTTAATTTTGCTAGGGTCTACCTTAACACCTTCATGAGATATAATATGACCCAGATATTCCAGCTCTTGTACTCAAAAGAAACATTTGGAGCTTTTTGCATATAATTGTTTCTCCTCCAATAGTTTGAGCACCTTGTCAACATGTTGAACATGACCCTTCCAAGACTTGTTGTATATTAGTATATCGTCAAAGAATATTAACACAAATTTTCTAAGGAAGGGTTTGAAAATGGAATTCATCAAACCTTGAAATGTAAAAGGTGCATTGGTAAGGCCAAAAGGCATGACCAAAAATTCATAATGACCCTCATGAGTTATAAATGATATTTTGAGAATGTCTTCAGTCTTCATTCTGATTTGATGATATCCTGAATCAAGATCCAACTTGGTGAAGTAAATTTATCCATGGAATTAATCCAATAATTCATCAATGACAAGAATGGTAAATTTATATTTAATAGTGAGCTTGTTGAGCTCCCTATAATTCGGACACATGCTCCATGATCGATCCTTCTTGTGCACCAATACTACTGGAGCAGAGAAAGAACTTTGAATAGGTTGAATTATACTAGCCTCTAGCATTTCTGCTACCATACGTTCAATTTTACTCTTTTGGGCATAGGGATATCTGTAAGGCCTGATGTTCGGAGGAACACTTCCAGGAATCAAATGAATAACATGATCTTGATCATTGATAGGTGGGAGGCCTTTGGGAGTCTCAAATACCTTGGAATGATTGTCCAAGACTTTTTGGAGATTTGGAGAAATAGATGATTTCGATGTGGGAACCTCTAGGGAACATAATTGTGCAATTATGCCTCGTTGTTCTTTCTTTAGAGGATTTGCCATTACATTAGAGCTGATTATCTTTCCCGATTTCCCTGCAATACCCCTTAATTCAAATTCCTTTCCTTCCGAAAAAAATTTCATACAAAGTTCTTGAAAATTAAAAGCTATTGTACCCAAGGATTGTAGCCATTGGACTCCTAGTACAACATCAACACCACCCATTGGAATCGAAAGCATTGGGATATTAAATACATATTCTCCCATGGATAGCTTGATATTATGGCACTTTCCAGAGAAATTTATGGTTCCTCCACTTCCAACCATCACTTGAAACTCTGGTGCTAGATAGAGGAAGCAATTCAATTCGTTGGCTATCTTACAATGAACAAAATTATGGGTACAACCTGAACCAATGAACACTGTTACCTTTTTCTTCTTGATATGTCCTTTTATCTTGATAGTTTGAGGAGTGTTAATTCCAGCCAATGCATTAAAATATATGGTCGGATTCATTTCTTCTTTCACTAGGGTTTGTTCTTGGTGTATATCCTCTTTTTGTGACGTTACTTTTTCCTTTTCTTCCTCCTCTTCACAATCTATGTAAAATAATTTCTTCTCAGCACACTTATGACCTTTAATGTATTTTCTATCACAACTATAATAAAGCCCTTTTGCTCTTTTTTCTTCCAATTTTTGTGGTGTCAACCTTGTAGGTTGTGGAAGGCTAGGGGAAACAACACTTCCATCTTTATAGTTGTGAGTAGTATGCTTCCTGGTTTCCATAATTTTTCTTTCCATTTTTCTTGCCAACCTTAATGCCTTCTCCAATGAATTAGGTTCCCCAAGTCGAACCTCATGTTGGATGTCATCCTTTAAAGTCCCTATGAACACATAAATTCTATGCTCCTCTAGAATATCTTTTACCCTTATATTCAATTTTTGGAAGTCCTCCATGTGCTCCATCATTGAACCCTTTTGTTTGAGATTTATCAATTGGCTAAAAAAGGTGTTGCTTTTTGTATCCTCATAATTTGCTATCATTTCTTTTGTAAAAATTGCCCAAGTGACAATTTGTTTATGAGAGCAAAGCCATCAATACCATACAAACTGATTTGGTTTCAAATATAAAGTTGCAATGCATACCTTTTGTGTGTTTGTCACATTATGGAGATCGAAATATTGCTTCATATGTAGTATTCATGTTACGAGATCCTTGCTATCAAACTTCCTCATATCGATCTTTGGAATATTGTGGGTCTTCAATCCAATGTTAAAGTCTATGAAATCATGATTAACATTTCTTTTGTTCTCATCATGAGTTTCCTTTACTACCCTTTCACCATTAGTAAACTTTTCTTGTAGCAACTTTGTGAAATCTGTCTTCACATCTTCCATTTTTCCTTCCATATTAGCTTCCACGTCATTCATATTAGCTTCCACGCCTTTCTTTAAACCATCCATCTTAGCTTCCACGTCATTCATCTTAGCTTCCATGCATTTCTTCAAACAATCCATCTTATCTTCCACGCCATCCATCTTAGCTTCCACGTCTTTCTTTAAACCATCTATCTTGGCTTCCGTTACTTTTTGTGAGAGTGAATTTGGTTGCACTTGGTCTCATAATTTTGATATATCATGTTTCATTTCTTCCTCTTCTTTATGAGTCATGCTAGAGATTTCAGGTTCCTTACTAGGTGTTTCCATTTTCTTTCTTTGGGGCATCAATTAAAGATAATTATGCTTCACTATTCCCTTTGAATTCCTTCAAACTAGTTTCCCAAATCAAACTTATGAAAAATTAAAAAAAACTACACACCTTTTTCACTTTGTAGGAGCTCGATATTGAATTTGATGTATCTCTAAAATTTCGGATCTCCAAGGTCTAAAATTGTGAAGTTTGGTAGCCCTCTGAGTCCTCTTTCCAATGCCACTAGTCTGATCAAAATTGGATTCTCCAAGCAAGTGTTATTCCCAATCTCCCAATATGACATGATTATACACTTTTTCAGGAGAGAAAACTTGATACTCAGAGAGAAAGTTATGATGATTTTCCCAAGGTCACCTATTTCAGATGTAATTCGGTAGCTTGAAAAAACCCTAACTTCCTTAGATCATATCTCCTTAAATATAGCGAGATAAGATTTGAAATTCAAATCCAAGGATCATCGAGATTTCGGCTCAAATGGGTTTTTTTAAGCTTCTGAAATGACGTAGAGAAAAAATTATAGCAAAAATTCCACGATGACCTGTTTGGAGCAGCGAAACCCTAAAATCCAAACCTCTGATACTAAATGTTATAAACCAGCTCACAAAAAAGATAGAAAAGATAGATAAACAACTTCAAAATCATCCTCTTTGAAGGGGAAACCTCCTTTACATTACACAAATGGACTATTCTTGGATATTACAAATGATTAAACCTCCTTTCTGTATATAGGATTCTAAGGGGTCACAATAAAAACAAAGGCGGCATAACAATAATCATATAAGGGCACAACAATAACAATAGTGGGCATCTATGGGGTACACTAATAACAATATGGGCAAAATAGGGGCACAATAATAACAATAAGGGATACAATGAAAATAGAACTGGGGGAATCACTAGTATTATAGGGAACTAACACAAACTTGTCTAGATAAGGACGCAACACACTATTCATCAAATACATGAAAGTAGTCAGAGAATTAATGAAACCAGAAGGAACTAAAACAAATTGATAATGCCCATATTTGGTCTAGAAAGAATTCTTGTAGATGTCCTCTTCTTTGATGCATACCTGATGATATTTTAATATCAAATCAATCTTCGAGAACAATGTTTCCCCCTTCAACTTATCAAACAAGCATCAATCCTCAGCAGTGAATACACATTTTCAATGGTTACCTTATTCAGCTACTTGTAATCAATACACAACCTGAGAGCACCATCCTTATTCTTCACAAACAATATTGGTACACCTCAAGTGAACACACTTGGCCTAATATACCCCTTTTCAAACATTTCCTTCAACTGCAACTTTAATTCCACTAGCTTTGGAGTGCTCATCTTGTAAGGCACCTTCGATGCTGGTGCTACTCCTTGTACCAAATCAATAGAAAAATATACTCCCCTTTGAGGAGACAACTTTGAAATCTCTACTGGGAATACATCCTAAAAATGTTGCAAAACCAGATACCTCTTCAATACTTCTACATCCTCAACGTACTTACCTTTATCATTGGAAGCATGCACTGCAAACAATACACACCTTTTCCTGCAATTGAGCTTAACCTGCATAGTTGTAACCATTCTCACTGATGTAGGGTTCTTCTTACTTTGTAATATTCTTTTTTCTCCATTTTCATCTAAGAACTCAATAGCCTTTTCATAATAATCCACCTTAGTCCTGTGAAGGTATAACCAATCCATACCCAGAAGCATATTGTACGATCCCAACGGAAGTACATTCAGATGTGCTAATGTAGGCATATCATTCAACTCAAATGCACAATCTCTTGCCCAATGTTGAACTCTTTTCTTAATACCTGTAGCTAACTGCACCAACCAAGGCTTTGCATGCAATTATTTTCTCAAGCCACACTTATCCTCCAGATTAGGGTTAACATAACAATAATTAGATCCAGGGTCAATCAAAATAGAAACAACTTGATCACAAAGCTTACCTTCCATCTCAATGATGGATTCCTAGTGATCCTTCTGCCTATTATCTAATGTTGCATAGATATGAGGAATACTTTGTCTAACATCCCCAACTGTCTGCACCTCCTAAGTATTACAGATGTGAGTCCTACCACCCTGATATGACAAACAATCCTTCTTGAGATGCTCCTTGACACATATCTAGCACTGCAACTATCTCCTACCATCACCTCTATTCTGCTGCTCTCCAGGCTGAGATCCATGTCCCTTCTCAACTTCATTAAACTTCTTTTAAGGAACAACATTCTATTTCTCACCTGCATCCTGAGGTCTTGTTCACTTCGATGGCCATTTACCTTTAGCTTGTCATTCTCTTTTCGACCCTACTTAGACTCAGTCTTACGCTTCAATTGCTTTTAACAATGTTTCAACTTTCCAATAAATTCTTCCAACAACCGAGGCTCATCATACTCAATCCGATCCTTAAATGTTAATTGTAATCCACTGATAAATATCTGAACTTTGGTTTTCTCATACTTAAGATACAACACATACCTCAACAACTCCAAGAACTTAGTCATGTACTCCTCATATGTCATCAATACCATCTCTAGTTCATAAAACTCCTAGGATTTTCCATCATAGTATCTCTTTTACAAGTACATCGTCCTGAAAATTCTCTTGAATTCATGCCAACTCAACACTTTCTTGATGTCTCTGATATGCTTCACATCTTCACACTAGATGTTTGATTTCCTTTTGAGGCTGAAAATAGCTACCTCAACCTTCATGTTCTCCACATAGTCAAGAATCTCAAATAATTTCTTCATCCCAAGTAACCATGCGTATACATCTTCTGGTTTTTCCATATCTCCATTAAATGTAGGTCGCTTTGATTTCTTAAACTCATCCCGAAAATATCCCTTGTCACTCCTCATGTAAGGATGATAGCAGTGATGACCATGATACATGTCTAAACCAGAACTAGATTATAACCCATGTCCACTTCCTCTCCTACCATGTATATCCAAGAACTTTGCATCTCTGACCATGCCATCTCGATCTGGCCTGTGACCCCCATGAGAATTTCTACCATATGCCACATTAATCTTTTCAATATGTCTCTGCAAGTTTGACAAACACTGAAGGATAACTGCATTTACCTCTACTTGTCTCTCCTATGCCCTGGAAAGTCTCTCTTGTGACTGAATGATTCTTTCATTACATACTTTACAACTTCTTATCTCTTCCTTTAAACTTCTCAAAGTATCTGCTATGTCTGAAGAGTACCCATCTCTTGGTTACTTATCTGATCTGTAAGGAGAGTTTTGTGAACTATAATCCACAATTTTGCTAGTCATCTTTTCTCATCTTCTTCCTACAAACATAAGATGTCAGATAAATCGAATAAAAACATAATCAACATACCTCGATGAAGTTAAGGGGAGACTATCCCGTCTACAAAATCAATATATATTAGCATGATACATGTATATACATAACCATATCAATATACCGACATCATGCATGATAATACTAACTACATACCATGACCTAATGCACGACAACCATAACCATGACAATGCATGCATAACAAACATATAGACATTGGCATTCATGTACAATAAACACATTTCACCCATTTAGTCCAAGTATTGAACCATGCTCTGATACCAATTTGGTATCAGATAACACCCAAAGAGAACAAAACCTGGCTTTGATACCAATCTATAACCCCCCTCCCACATTTACCCAATTTCATCGGCCTACCAAGGTAAACATGATATGGAGAGCTACTATGACATGACCCGACCTCTTAGGTCCCATTAAGGAAGTAGGTCCGACTACTGATGACCAAATGACATCTCACAACATCCAATAGGGACTATATGACACTTAGAGGTTGAGAAACCATCCTATGTGGCCAAACTCTGAGCTCAACCTCTCATTTTTTGACATAGGCCTTCAACCACACCAACAACAAGGCCTCCATGTGGTTGGAAGCCTCCAACCGCATGCACAAGCCTACATCCATGTGGTTGCAACCCAAACTTTCTAGTTAGGAGAATGCAGTCTCGGATTCTAAGCCTAAATTTCAGGTCAACCTCTAGGTTACTTCCCATAACTTCTTGTAACTTCTCAGATGCATAAATGACATGAAAACAAAGCTAAACATTCAAACTTGGGTTAGAGATTTGACCTAACTAGGTTTAACCATGACAATCATTTCGTCAAACATATTGAGAACATGTAGTCTACAGGTAATGAATGCATATCTGAACATAGGGGTCAAATACTTGTCTGAGAATCATCAAGAAGTTCTAATTCCCTCTCATAATAGTCACAATAACACTTATTAGCTAATACATTCATTAACCATTCATTAACAAACCAAACATATCAAGATCCATAACTAGAACTTGTTATGAAACCATTCTTATAACCAACATATAAAAATAATAATAACCATGATAGAAAAACCATCAAAGCCACATAATAACAAGTAAAATTACTCATAAAATACAAGAGGAATAGAGGTCTTATTAACATATACAAAAGCCAACTAAGTCAGGGAGTTCCACGTACCATCTGAACATAAATTGATTTGAACCAAATAGTTCTTTAAGCCAATCACCCACATGCCATATTCCAAACATGAATATGGGACTCAAGGCAAAAAAAACCAAGGCTTCCTAGATATTAAACCACCTCCACCCTCAGGATTTACTGCAATCCTACCAAAACAGGTCAAGGGATTCCTAGGCCTAAAAAATCACATAAACAACCAATATTTACTGCAATCCTGCCAAAACTGGTCAAGGGATTACTAGGCCTAAAACACTATTGGATGCCTCATAATTTATTCACCAATACCTTAAGGAATTTTCCCGTCTCCATCCTCAGTCTTTACCATAATCCCGCCAAAATCGATCAAGGGAATCATAGGCCCTTGGGAATTTTCCTAAGACCACCTCACTTAGTTCCAAAACCATTCGAAAATCCAAAGCTCAACCAAATTAATAACCCCACCACACCATGCTATTTGGAAATGGTAAGGCAAGGTTGAAAACATTGTCACATCTAGCAAGACCCATGCCAATGACAAAAAGAGAACCAAATGTAGAAATTCATGTACCATGCATTCACAAACCAGATAGCAAATCACACGTGCAACCTACTACTTGCAAATTTTCTTGCTAAACCTATTTGATCCAACTTTTCCTTGCTTATCCCTTGCTTTCCTTTGCTTTCATATCCTTACTTTTCCTTCCTTTCTCCAATGCCAGAGTGTTCCAAGAATGCTCTAAGTGTGCAATAGTATGAGAGAATAGAGAGATCTCCATGCTAAAACTGAAAAAAGGTTGTGAATTGATCTGCAAAAGCCTTTTTATTATTGAGGCCTCTATTTTCTTCAATTTCCAATTATTTTCCTTGAATTTCTTCCTCATGCAATTATGCGCCCTTTCACCTTCCTTTTCTTTTATTTTCCTTTATTTTGATAAATGAAATACCAATTAATGCCTCTTTGCCTTTCCAAATCCTTTTCCAATGCCTTTTCCAATTTCCTTAGCCATAATAAACCAAATGAGCACCCACTATGATGTTTTTCCCAACCTTAAGCTTGGAATACATGTCCCATGACCTTGGTCTTATTTTGTCTTTATTAAATTTATTACATGAAATTTTAACTTGAGATTGTTACAAAGATGTAAATCCATTTGGCCATTTGGCCTTAGAGTGTCGTCACTAACTTCTGAACTAGAAAACCAAAAACAAGTAAGCCAACATAGAAAGACCATTCACCAGCCATACAACCCCCTATACCCAAATAAATTTTAGATAACAAACCACCTATGTTGATCTTAAGCATGAATAGGGAATTGAGTGTCCCAGAGCATGTCGAAACCAATATTGTGCAATCCATTGATAAGCTCCTAAGACAATTTTTAATTTTCATCCATACCAAGCCATGGGTCTTCACCAAAACAAATATTTTTTACACTCCAAATATGCAAAAAAATCCAAGAACCAACCAAAGGGAAGGCATCCACAAAGGCTTTCCCAATGATGGAACTATTCTTAAAGGACTGTTGAGGAAGGTGGAACCATTCTTCAATAGAGAGACCACCCATATATTTCGTCGTCATCAGATGACTCCAAATCGATCTAATTTAAGTGAGTCTCCAAATATTTTTAGTTGTGAGCACCTGACTGAAAATATGAATATTTTTAATTCCTTAATCACTCAACCACTTGGTTTATCGATCAAAGACAACATTACCAAAGGAATGCCATCTTATTTCCTACACCACATCCAAAGAAAATTAAAGCTATATTTTTGAAATTTTGTAAGGATTCGTTTTAGCACCTTAGTCATTAAATTCCAATAGATTGGGATGCTTTCAACAACACTTTTAAAACGACCAAATGACCACCTCTTGACAACCATTAATTTACCCAATGGGAAATTCTAGCTTAGAATTTTTTAAATAACCAAGTCCAGTCCTCAAAGGAGTAAGTGTTTGGCTTCAAAATAAAAGTTAGATATTTCATCCCTTCATTCATATGCTTACATGAAAAAGAAAGCATTGAAGTTAGTTGATTTTGCAAATTTTCTTGGGGAACACTATAGAGGAGGAAAGATTTAACCAAATTGATTTCCATTTTTATAGATGAATAATACATATCCAAAATTTTCTTTAAAGAAACAAATTCTTGAGCTAAGCTTGCATTGAATAGAAGAAAATCATCAATGAACGAAATATGTGAAATGATTTTAAAAGGGGAAAGTTTTACACCCTTAAATTCCCCCTTTGATATTCCATCACTCATAAGCTTAACCCGTCAACCCACTAAGAGAAGTAATAAAGGAGACAAAGGACCACCCTATCTCAATACTTTGGAAGGGTGAAAGAATTTGGATGAACAGGTAAGAATTATAGAAGATGCAATAGAGATACAATAGATAATCCACTTTACCATCGAGAGGTGCATTCCCATTTGAATTAGGATGAGGAATATGTAAAGCCATTTGGCCATATTGTAGGCCTTGGAAAGGTCTAGCTTCAGGATAATAGAAGGGATTTTTTTTTAACTTTATCAAATCCATGGCTTCCTAAGCCAACATCATAACATCATGGATTTTCCTATTGAAGAGGAATTGACAAAACTATTATTTATATATTAAATTTCTTAGCTAGGCTTTGATCCTCTTTACAATTTGTTTAGAGATGAGCTTATAAATGACATTACACATGATATTTCCTAAAGTCCTCAAAAGAAAATTCTCCTTGCTTCTTTGGAATGAGGGCCAAATGAATCATATGATGAGAACTAATAATTTTACTATACTGTTGATATTCCTTGATGATTTTATGAAGATATTCTCTAATGAGATAAAAAAAATCCCATACAAAATTCAATATTAAGGCCATCAGGACTAAAACTTTTTCCTTTTCACATTGTAAAAATGGTAACACAAATCTCTTTGTCAAACACCTCTTTAGTAAAAAATTCATTCATTTTTTCCTATAAAAACTCTAGGAAAGTGATCTATTACTTTCATAATTTCTTGAATGGGGCATCCTTTAGGCTCAAATAAATTGCTTAAGAATTCCCTCCTTTCCTCCACCTTCTCCATAAAGTACGTGACTAAGACCCCACCCATATTCTTTATTTCCTAGATTGTGTTCAAGATCTTTATATAGGTTGCAAAATTGTGGAAAAACTTTGTGTTGTTGTATCCTTCAGAAATACAAATCATTCTAATTTTTAAGTTCTATGAAGCTTCTTCCTTAGCAAATATATCATGTCTCTCAGCCATAGGAGAATTAAGAGAAGCTTCGTCTTCATCTAAAAGTTGACAAGATAAATTATTGGGTAGAATAACATTAATTTTTTGCTCCATGTCTAAAAGAAGGGAATGAGATTTTTCATTGAAGAACATAACCCATATTTTGGAGGCCTCTTTAACAGTCCCTAAGTTATATGTAATATTCTTCATATAAGAGTCTCTAGAATCTTCACTATGATGATTCCACAAAGAGGAAACCATATTTTCGTAATCCTCTTCAACTAGCCCTTAATGATTAAATTTCAAAGGAAAAGAGGCTTAAATTCTTTATTTTCCATATTCCAAGATGATTTGAGATAACCTTATCTTCCATCCATGATATTAAGATCCAAGGCCCATTGAAAAGCATTTCTAATCTTATAAAATGATCCAACCTTTTGGCTATGTCCTTCATTCCTTATTGACCATTTATTCTAAGTAAGAACCAGATTCGGTGAAACCAAGTCCACTAGATGTTAA
The DNA here is from genome assembly GCA_000404065.3 of Pinus taeda. Lineage (NCBI taxonomy): Eukaryota > Viridiplantae > Streptophyta > Pinopsida > Pinales > Pinaceae > Pinus > Pinus taeda. The sequence goes on from APFE030682359.1 coordinate 44,870, forward strand.
TCCATAAGAGAATGATTGGAAAACACTTCTAGTAGGTCCCTTTGAGGATATGCCCCTATACCTCTCTAAGGAGAAGGGTGAAGTTAAGATCTCCACTGAGGAACATATTAGATAATGGAATAAAGATTGCAAATCAAATATTCTCCCAATAGGGATATAATTCCAATTAGAAGCCATATGTATTGATAAAATCAATAGAGGAAATGGGGTTTCCATACTTCAATTCAACTAAAACACCTAAAGATAAGGTTTAAAAAGAAATAAGATTGAAGTTTGGACTCTAGGCCATTAAGAGACCACAGATAGTCCATCAAAATCCATGGAGAAATAAGACCAGTCCTTCAACCAAGGAGAGAGATATTTCCAAGCTATGATTCCAATGCACATTGTCTCATAAATAATTATGAAATCCAAAGATAGGATCTCACTAGTTGCTTGAGGGCTATGATATTTAGGGTGACCCCAACCCCTCTAGTAGTCAATGGAATGTAGATCATTGTTTCCCCTGCTCTTGAGAATTACTCATTATAAGGGCCCAAACAATGGTTGATTTCTTACCACTTTGAATATATTTTTCTACTTGAATTTTTCTAAAGATAGGTGTGATTTTCAACATACTTGAGATCCTTGATATTTACTGAATCTAACCCCTATCTACAACCCCATCATTTGAGGCTTTATTTCTCAAATGAAGATGATAGACCAATTTCAAGAGGGATTTTTCCAAGATACTCTCAGAAATAGAGGGAGTATGAAACAAAGAAGGAGATGGGGATTTCATAGGAGAGGAAGACTTCAAGGAAATTGATCCTTCCACTTGCTTGGAAGCCAATGAGGGATTTTAAAGGCTATTTTCCTAGACCTCATTCTTCCCAAGGGAAAGTGGAAATGAATACAAGGTGAGAAACCTAACCCACCTCCACAAGGGTTGCGAGTCACTTCCATATCTTAGGGGGGGGGGGGGTGGGGGGGAATGAAACCAACAGGGGAGAATGCTTTCCAACATTTGAAATCAAAATGACTAATACATAACATTGGTAACATTTATGAAAGAAGTCATCTAATGTGACCTCAACCACCTCGATCTAGGGTCTCAACTTCCATCCTTAAAGAAGACAACTTACCCTTAAAAGACCCCATATTCATGCATGTTGACTGCAAATTAAGTAGACCTTATTCTGCCAACTTTTACTAACCAAATTTAGACTACCAAACATTTTTGAATGGATAAAAACACAACTAAGGCTACTTAGACTACACTTGAATGTGGTCCACCACATGCATCCATAACATTTAAAAGGGATGTGCCAGTAATCGATTCTTTGACCCATAAATATTTTTCATAGATAAATTATATTTCATCCAACAAACCATCCTTTACATCCACGTTGACCTATATCCACAATCAATGATGGTCCAACTATGATATCCTAGTGTTTTTTCACCCCTAGAAAATGAACAATTTTGTTGCTAATTAATTGAAGATTTTCCACTAAACAAAATTGGAGTGGAAGCCCTAGTAAGATAACCCAAATTTTCATAGAGGGTGACAACTCTCTACAAAGGTCAAAATTTATCTTCCACTTTTTAAGGAGGAGACCAAAAGGGCTCCAACTCTAGTTTTTCTGAAGGATGGAGGACAAATCTTTAGAGGATCTAAATTTCAAATATATCCATCCTCATGTCATTATGTGAAATAATGAAAAATATCCTACAATTGGAGCCTATTTAAGAGATATAATTTATTAAACAATTAGGGTGCATTAATTTTCCATAAAATCTATCCATCGTTGTCTTACCTGGTAGTGCAAGAATGCTAGAAAGGAAAATGTCCCCTCCAATAACCATATTTTTATTTTCCTTATGCATATTAACACATCACTTTTTTACTTTATTTCCATGATCATCCTGATTTGAAGGAGGAGAAACCCTATGGAACTAAGAGGCAGGATCTAAACACCAAACTTGTGGTGGAACAACATAGATGCAAGGAGGAGCAAGAGAGTGTTTAGGTGATAGGAGTGAGTGAAACAAATCATTTTTAGAGCATGAGGGATGATTTCACATGAGTGAAATATTCCAACCTATATGGGGTTGATGCTCCTCGAATTTTCCGATTCCACAAATCATGGATGAGCACTAGATGTCTCATGAGAGGGCCTTGATCCATCCAAAAAGAGCAAACTCTTGTCCTATTGAAATTTATAAAAATCCACATCATAGAGAAAAGAATACATGAGATTATCTGCACCATCTTTGTAGGTTTTAACCCTGTACAAAAATTACCTGCATACGAATTCTAAAACATAGAAAACAAACAATGTGAGAGCATAACACATAAAACACATATACATAGAGATTTTCCCTTGGATCCCAAAACCGAGATTACCAACTTGATTTTTCATTATGTTCCTTTCAATGTTACAATACATATTTACACATGTCAAAGCATCCAATACCATGGACTGAAAAACCATCGCATCCAATACTATGGACCGAAAACCATCGCGTCCAAAAAACATGTGCAAAAATCATGCACAAAACCATAGGTGGGTCCGCTCAACCTAACATAGGGTCCAAAACCAAAATTTTCCAGGGTACTGCCCTGGACCCCATAAAGTGGGGTTACGGTACCCCTCAAACCCCCTATGACCTCCCCCCCTCTAACCCCTGGGTAACTACGTGGGCTAGTTGTGGAAAGAATATAACACAACCCATCAATCATCATAGTCAACCTTCTCAACTTCCATAAATGGAACATTTGAGCACATTACACCATCCATCAAATACATATATGCTATAGAAATAAGGTTCCAAGTGTCACTAGAGAAGACCACAATATTATCCATATATATATTCACACACACACATATTCAATACATGAATATCACACATCATTAAGGAAATGGAAGTTTTATAACACAGTGCTTGAAATTGTAAAATGGTTGATAACAATAGTGCACATGTCACTAAGGAAATGAAACTTTAATAACTTAGCCATAATAACACACTGAGATTCAAGTTATTTAATGGTCAATAACAATAACATACTAATATTTATTATAAATTATGTAATGGGAAATCAAAACAAAATGCACAACGTTGAATTATATGATAATCATAATGTTATATCAGGATAAACATTATGGGTATTTGTGTAATAATTTAAATTGATGTTTTTTCAAGGGATGTTGAAATGTATAATCCATTTTGACACCTTATTGATTCTAGACTCTCATGAACATAGTTCATTTCTGCACCCAAAGATTTTGTTAGACTCTTGCTTGATTTTGGAAGAGTTTTTTCTTCACTTATCAGTGTTTTCTTTGCATTGTGAGGGGTCTTTCTTGGCATCATCATTATTTTCCTTTCTCAAAAATATTTCTTGACCTTGTCGGGGGGTGTGAACGTGTTTTTGGAATCAATCATGCGCTATGTTGTTGCATGTGTGCATAACTAGTGGATACTTTTGTGTCATTATGTGGGTGTCTGTAACACCCATTTCTAAACCCCAAGATTTTTAATTGTAATTAAGATTTATAATGTTAGGATGACCACCATGAAAAAAAATTCATGCTTAATTTGATGTGATTATTATTTTTTATTTAATAACTTGCTAAAGCTGAAGAAGATTGCAACCAACATAGATCTCGACGCTTGAGAGGGACATTGTAAGGGAGGATTTTGGGAAGTTTCCTATCTTACCCTAAATTAATTATCTAGATTTATAATTTGGTAGTTTAACTACCAAATTCCAACAATTATGGAAAGAATTGTGAGTGATACTAAAGTACTTTAGGTGTATGGCTTATGTACCATTTGGATCCTTCTAAATTGATGGCACGGTCCTATAGGAACATTGAATTCTCATATTATGGAGAGTATGCGAGGCTTGAATGATATGGTAGATAATGGTATTTTGTTGTGAATATAAATATTATAGAGGAGAGTTTCAGCAATGAGGGGAGTATAGCAAAGAGCAGAGATTGTGTGGTATACAAATTGTAGAGTGTGATGCATGTGAATTGAGTAACACATCGAATTAATCATACCCACACATGGATTCTAAAAATATGACTCTAAGCAGAAGGTAAGAGAAAATCATTTCTAAAACACAACAACTCATGTGTAGTTGTCGAGTGATTAACTAGTGAGGGAATTTAGTGTTGAATCCTTCAGCCTATGCTAGACAGCTAGATGGATTACTAAAAAAGTGTTGATGGTGTTGGAAATCCTGCCAACAGCTAGGTGGTCTCCCAAGTGTGAAGTCCTAATTAGAACTCACATTGTTTGGGATAGGAGCCCCATTTGGTACGTGGGCCTGACTGCCACCATGATTGTTGTTGGGCCACTAAATTGTCATTATTATCACCATTTATTGACATCTATTTCATCCATTTCCAAGGTCAGTTTATCATGTTATTTATCATAATTTATCATTTTATTCCATTTTATAAGTATTCACGCTCTTGCGGATTAGTGATGTTTATTCTCCTTTATTTTTAATAAATTTAAAATTATTATGTATGATTTTTCTAATGATATTTTATTAATGAATTTGTTATAACATCACTCACAATTTTAGCCTCCAAGATCTCTTCCAAATTGCAAATTTTATCTTCAGCTCATAATCAAATATTCCAACTTAGAAATTCAATGGGATAAAAAGTGACAGTTTTGCATTGGACTTTTTAGGAAAATCAAGATTAATCTTGAAAATCTGAGACATGAGTTTTTTGCAAAACATACCAAATTAGTTTTCTAATGACTAGTTTTCCAAAATTTGGTCTGGATTGAGAGAAATACAAGGTTTTATGAAGAATATTTTCTCAGATTTGTTTTTGTAGTTGCTTTACAAATTCTCCCAATTGCAATACCAGATTCAACTTGTTCCAGCTAAATCAGGATGGAGAGATCTTTCAGATCTGATCTTGCTGATAAATTTGTTGTAGACAATCTGCAATTGTAATGAAAATAATTTTGTAGTCAAATTAGTTGTAGCCTTCCCTTGCTCTTTATATATTTAAATGAAGACAAAAATTAGAGAGGAGGGGGGAAATTTATTGAATTTGAGGCAAAGCTAAGAACTTCATTTTGGTGTAATTATTTCTTTGAGATATTTTAATGAAAGAAGTTATCCATTGAGTTCTAAATCTCTTATTCATAATCTGATCTGAATTATTTTTCAAGGCAAAACTGACTCTTGGGAAGTTGGGCCCACTACCTTGGATGAGGTGTTTCCTTGAACATCTAAAGTAGTTTAGATGTGGGCTTGTTTATTTGAATTTCAATTTGTGTCCTTAAAGTAAATTTTCCTTTTTTCTAAATAAATTGTTGGCTGTTGCATTTCCCTGATTTGTTGTTTCTTGCAATTTCTAGATTTCATTTAATTTACTGCTCTAGATTAACATTTGATTTTGTTGGGTGCAATAGGTTAAATTTTCAATTCAACAAGAGGTGGTTTATTTAGTATTGATTCAAACCATGTGATTAACATAATTCTTTTCCGATCATTTACTTTCTGCTTTTTAAATTTAGTATTGTTTTTCAAGTATTACATTTTATTTCTTGTCAAATGAGCTTGATAGTGTAGAATCCAATCATGTAGAACCAATGTTAGTTGTTGGTAGTTGCTTGAATGTATTTTGAAATCCACCTTGAAATAAAAATATGTTCCTCGGTTGATAATTAATGTCCATGTTGTTTTTTATTTACTAAGCAATTAATTTCCCCAACATTTTGGCGCCATTTTCAGGGAGGTAGACAAATAACACTACCACACAAATATTTGGTTGTAGATGTATTCCTGACACCGATAAAGTTGGATATTAAATATGGAAGGTGAGAACCTACACACGCACCCTACCTAACTTGTGGTGATGCTTGTCCTCTGTAGGTAGTTTCAGGTCATATAACATGCATGGATAAAAATAAGAATCTTAGAGGTAGAAATTTGAAGAAATCTAATCATTTCACTTAGGTGGTGATGTAAGCACCACCCATTCCGCTAACTAATTGGCAGGAATATTTGAAGGAGGAATCTTCAAGGTTGGCAAGAGTTTTAAGGAAATTTCCTCTCGATTTTTGAAATTTGTTGTAAGAACAAGAGTTATAGGAGCTTAAAGGAGTAATTTTGTAAAACTAGTATCATTAGCTCTCTAAACTCATAATTGATCATTTTGTAGGATAAAAAAATTAGGAAGAATTTGAAGAAGCGGTTTTCCATTGCTGCCAAAAGAATCATCTTGCAAGAGGATGAAAGAAACATATCAAAGAAATCAAGAAGTTGCTACAAGCTAACAGCCATGGCAACCATGGCCAACATGTATTGTTAAAAACTCCATCCTTTCATTTTCTTACTTACGTGGACCTTTCTTTCATCTTGTAGCACAAACTAATTATTTTTCTTACCTATCAAGGGTAGTCCTACAACTCAATCAGCTACATAAAAATCTCCCATGCCCTAAACAATTTCTTGCTCAATCCATCCCACACATCCATAATAATAAATCCATACAACATGCATATAGTGATGAACTGTGAAATTTACCCACTCTTCCCACCCATTATGTTTTACCTACACCACTATTGGAAACTTATATTAGGTTTGGGAAGGTTTTAAATCCTAAAATTGCAAAAGTCATAGAAGACAATGGGGTTTCTTCTAATCAATATCAACAAGAAAATGAGATCAATAAGACATTGAAAGAACTTCATGATATGAAAAACCAAGAAAGAAAATCCTATATTGAATCTTGGTTTCAATCTATCATTTGTTTGTAGTACCACTCCATACTTCGGCAATTTTTGGCACCATATTTTCAAGGGAACTTGGTCTCTCCTACCCTGGTATTTATTAACGTACATTTTTCTATTTGGGTATGTACATACTTGAGACCTTGTTTTGGAAATGTTACCATTGGAAGTACTCTTATACGTAGAGATATTACATATTTTTCAAATAGATAAGGTTAGTGTAGCAAATAAGATAAATAAGTACATAAATAAATAAATTTCTTTATATGTAAAAAGAGTTGTGTTTGCTGCAATATGTTGTGTAAATTAAAATAGATGATATATATTTGAATTTATTTGTGTATGTAGACATATTATATTGAAAATCATATTTCTACAAATGCTCATCATCGTTTTGGAAAAATTGTTTGTTTATCATATTTTATGGCTTGTGGGCTTGATAAAATTTCTGAAAAAAAAAAATTGTCGAGACAATCATGTTTTGAGGGACCAAATGGGCATATTTTCAAAACATGCTTTTATATTAATTATCCATTTATTTCCACTTTCCAGACTAATTTGAATCACTCAATTTGGATCTCAAACAAAAAATTTATGACCAAAACATTGGTAAGGTGTCTACTAGGCAACTAAGGGACAGAGTTGGGACAGTCAATTTTTGGAGGCCTAAATCACTAGATTTTTCAAACCGGTTTCTATGGTATATTCCTCTATGAATATAGTTTTTAAGGAAATTTTAATCACTCTATTTTGATATCATATGAAAAAGTTATGACCAAAATATTGATTGCCTATCAGAAATCAACACTCTTCAAACTTTGTTTTTCTGGTTGTTCATTAGCATATTTGACCCATAAATTCTTCCTATATTCAAAACTTGTTTCTATTGGATTATACATGAATTTACTTTCATTTTCAATTTGAATTAGCTCAATCCATCATCAAACAAAAAAGTTATGCTTAAAATATGGATTGTTGGTATAGGCAGTGAAATAGAAAACAACTCTCTTATGTAGGTCATTCTGAGCATGATTGAGATATCATCACATGGAATTTTTAAAAACAATTTCTATTGGAGATAGAAAACTGAATTCAATTTCATTTGGATTTATAATTACTCAAATCGGACAAAAAAATTAAGAAGTTATGATTAAAACACTGATGGTCAATATGGTCGACCACTGCTCTCCTGTAGTTGACAAATAAATTTTGCTTTGTTTATATTTATGTGGATTTGTTTTACAAAGTATCTACTTGTTATTTTTTTGCATATTTCTTGGATTAAAGGAGCCCAATCACCTCTCTTTCTCCATGATTTCATGTTTTATTGCAGGTATATGCTCATTTTTTCAGGTCCCAGGAGAATAAAGGAGGTCCATTTGAAAAAGTCTTTCTTGAAGACAATGTTAATCAAAATAAGAGAATTTTGATCCAAACATATATTAAGAAATATAATATCATATTATGTTGAGTCTTTTTAGGTGCCATGATCTAAAACAAATTGGATCACAAGCGCTTGTTGCAAAATTGTTCTCGCTATTTCTCACCAACACAAAGAAAAGAACCTGAACACTTTTTCATTACTTGATGAATTCATAATAGGAAAAATGGAGAATTGATCTCCATTTGAAGGTCCAAGTCATTGTTGCCAAAGATTTTTTCCAAAAGATTTTGTTTCCATTCATTCACTATTAACAGATTGTTATTTTTGGAAACAAATTGTTGTTCCTTTAGGAAACAACATTGTTGCACTCAAAATCACAACTATTGTAACTTAAGTTATTCACTTATATATTATTTTTCAATAAAGTGTTTTTTATTTTATGATTTCTCTTTTGTTTCCATGTTTTAGGTGTTGTTTCCTTCAAAGTCACGACTGTTGTTCCTTCATCAAAATAAAATAAGGAAGTTCTTGAGTTTTATGTTGTGGCTTCAAATCTATCCATTTGTTCCCCAAGGCTTATCAAGTATATGGTTGCCTCATATCTAATATTAAAGCACTCTTATGATAAGTCTTGTGAGGAATGATTTACTCTTAATTTCTCATTATTTTGTAAAGTGACTATGAATTTTGGATGGTTAATCCTTATTCATGTCACCTTGCTAGGATCGCCTATTGAGTTAGTTTTTTGGAGGGATTTCCATATTCATGCTTAATACCTCATTTCCACAAGATTAAAATGGTATGGGTAGTTTCGAGGTTGCAACATGCAACATGAAACAATGGTATTGTTGGATAAATAATTCTCGAATCATAATTGTTGCTACCTTAGCTGCAGTTGATGTTTCCTAAGTCACAACTATTGTTCCCTCAGTCACAGTTGTTGTTTCCTGACTCACATTGTTGTTCCCTTAGTCACAACTATTGTTTCATGACTCATAGTTGTTTTTCCCTCAGTCATAATTGTTGTTTCTTAAGCTGTAGTTGTTGTTCCCTTAGTTACAACTGTTGTTTTCTAGGTCATAGCTATTGTTCCGTCTATTACAATTGTTGTTATCCAAGTCATGGTTGTTGTTACCTACGTCACGATCATTGTTACCTCAGTCACAACTATTGTTATTAGCCCATTTTCACGCTTTTGATTCCACACTTATCGATCTTTTCTATTTTTTTCTCCTTGGTGAATGGGAAATACTTTTAATGTTCTAGGTCCTCTTTGACATAATGAATGGGTAGTAAATTTATCTTTGTTTATCTATAAACATATTCTCAGTTTAAGGAATAATTATGCAAAGATGATTTCATCATGCCAAGTTTCAAATTTCTTAATTTGTCAAGTCCCTGATCTTGTAAAATTTATAATGATTTCCACAAAATTATACTTAAATATTTTCTTCACTATCTAATGAATTGTTCCTCAACCCTAATCCAACAAAGAAAAATATATTTATCTACAGTCATTTTAAGGTTATTAGTTTTCGATAAGAAATATTAACCAAGTTGAAAATAGTTACTACAAAAAATTTTATGCCATCCCTAGCTCTTAAGGACCTGACCTGCCACCCCATCTATTAAGTAGTCTTTTGTCGATTAACAATAAGCATACTTTAATTTTAAGCACAAACAAGCAAATGAAGGATAGGAGGTCTCATCACGAGGCAACCTACCATGATCATAGGCCCTAATGAAGTGACATTATCACTACTTATCACCAAGCCAGGGTAATGGCCTCCAGTTGCAAAATTGAAAGAAAAAAGGTCTCATCACGAGTTGAATTGTTCACTTTTGTTAGCTCCTATGAATGACATTGCTATAAACTAGTTACCAAGTTAGAAAAATTATCTTCAACAGACATCTAAGTAAATTGAAATACTCTTGTAACTATCTATTTATTTCTAATAGATGGGACACTAGAATCTCAATGGGTTAAAAAGGAATCCTTGTCGAGGCTATGGATGCCTGCTGGCATCGGTAGCCATGCCTATGGTATAGAAGTTAATTCAATACTATGATATACTTGGTTACCTTGTTTACCTTGTTTTCTCAAAACTAATTGCCAGTGAAGCCACTATTGCATATATAAGGTTTGCTGGAGCTCATGATTCATCGGGTAATATTTAATTAATTCTTAGATGATGATGGTTATGGTTTATATTTATTAATGAGTTCTAAATATTCACTTTACATGTCAGGGATGAAAATTTTAGGATATTTGAGATTTGACATTTTGTATCATGTAATCTATCATTCCTTTATTCTATAAGTTTCATATCTTTAACTAAAGATAATTTCTTTTCCCAATCAATCACCATTTATTCGTAGCTTAACAACACTACTATTATTTTGGGGTAGAATAAAGAGGCCTAATTCTGATTGTGAACGCTAGGTAACTGGTTAGACCTTGAGAAGCAAAGACTGAGATAAATAATTCATTGCATGTATCACCATTTGTGTGCCCATAATAACCAAAGCTAATGGGTCTAAGGAATGCATATTTTTTTCATAATTTTTACCCTATTTTATATTCTCTTTTTATCCATTATCATCCCATGACATTCATAGCATGATTATGTCACTTTTATATATAATGAGGTAATTGAGGTGATGAATTACTGATTGAGGCTACTCATGAGATGTGTTATAGAAATCTTGATGAAAAGACAACTAATCAGTTTGGGGGAAGGAAACCCTCCTACACTTTATGACTATTTTCCTTCAGCTTGCATGGCTTCTGTCTTCAACATCACTTTCAACAACAACTCAACCTATATCAACTTCAACAAATATCAATCCATCTGTTGTCCTTCGCAGACAATCTTTGGCTGAAAGGAGATCAGTGCTTAAGCCGTTTATTCTGAACTATAAAAGGATTAATTGATTGTCCCATCATTTCAAAAAACCCCAGAAATTTGATTAAAACCCTTTAACTTTCCATTTGTGAACAATGTTTCCAAAGTGGCCTTCTAATGTTGAATACAAATGAAGAAAGAGCAAAAAGAAGTGATGGTGGAAAATTTTAGATAATAGGTTGCCTTGAACAAAATATTTTATCTTCAACTTTAGAAGAAATATGATTAGCATGTAATGAAATTCAGGAAAGAGGAGCACATCATTAAGGTTTTTTTACTTTAATTCACAGAAACTCAAACTCACAACACTGCAAAATCAAAGGCCAACAACTTCATTACTCTTTTCTAAGAAGAAAAATTAACATAAGATGAAACAAGAAATACTTATCGTACCCAAAAAATTATGGAATCACTGTGAAAACTTTATTCATCAACATATGAAAAGTGAAAGTACAATAAAACTACCTTGTGGGACCACCAAATACGTTATACCTCGTGTGATTTGTCCCCCCAAGAAACCATAGTTCCATCAAATATTTACATGTGATGCTTAAAGATCCCATGACCATGACCATGCAAAGTTGTTACCTGGCTTCTGCCTTTAGTCTTACAATATCTTGTTCCAATTGTTGGTTCCAATCAATGGCCATGTTTTCATCCTGTGGTTGTTATAAATAGATTATAGTAAGAAAATGCTTGAAGAGAGATCTCGAAGACTTTGAACATTCAATAAAACTACCTTGTGGGACCACCAAATACGTTATACCTCATGTGATTTTCCCCCCCGAGAAACCATAGTTCCATCAAATATTTACATGTGATGCTTAAAGATCCCATGACCATGCGAAGTTGTTACCTATTGGCTTCTGCCTTTAGTCTTCCAATATCTTGTTCCAATTGTTGGTTCCAATCAATGACCATGTTTTCATCCTGTGGTTGTTATAAATAGATTCTAGTAAGAAAACGCTTGAAGAGAGATCTCAAAGACTTTGAACCTTCAATAAAACTACCTTGTGGGACCACCAAATACGTTATACCTCGTGTGATTTGTCCCCCCGAGAAACCATAGTTCCATAAAGTATTTACATGTGATGCTTAAAGATCCCATGACCATGCGAAGTTGTTACCTATTGGCTTCTGCCTTTAGTCTTCCAATATCTTGTTCCAATTGTTGGTTCCAATCAATTGCCATGTTTTCATCCCGTGGTTGTTATAAATAGATTCTAGTAAGAAAACGCTTGAAGAGAGATCCCGAAGACTTTGAACCTTCCCCCTTCATATCATCCAATTGAGACATAAAATAATCCAATAATGACAAGTATAGAAGATGAGAAAGACTATTTCCAGATTTTGACGCAGAATAAGTTCCCATATTCCCCTTATCCTTCTGAAAATCCATTCTGTGAGATCCAATAATGACCACCCTAGACTCTTCTTTGAGCAGTTGTCTCTATTTCTTGTAGTGTTCCAAGTTGCCAATTATTGACCTTTCAACATCCTTTATGAAAAGGACCAAAGGCTCCTTCGATGCTTCACTACTCAAAACATCAATAAGGGCATCAAGCATTATCTTATTCTTATCCTCACCAAAAAAATTCTCCAAATGAATCTCCAACACTTAATGAGAGATTTGTTGGAAACATTGCAAAAATACCCATAGCCATCTTCACAAAGATCCACCATGTTGTTTCCACCATAAATTGGTTTATCAAACTGGACTCCAACTTTAATGGGATTCTCATCCAGCAAAAGTATCACTCAAACATTTGGCACCAATTGATGGACCCTTACTTCTAGAGGAAGCATAGCGAGAAGAAATAGGAAAATTGGTTGTTTATGACCCATTACTTAGTCCAACACACCTTACTCTATCACCCTTTCTAAATAGCCACCTAGGTGAATCTATTGTTGTCCCACTTATGGTTGACTGGTAGACATTATCATCAGTGAAGCTTTGTCTTCAGGATTAGTATTTGGTTGCTTTTCCATTGACCACCGATAGATAGATCTAAGTCCCATGTCTGGATTCTTGTTTTGATGTTTATTTCTTGACGATGGGACATCATTCTTCAATTTATTTTCTCTATTTGCATTGTTTGGTGATATTGGTACATTTGTATAATGATCCACTTTCTACATATTACTGGGTTGTAACTCCCTTGCCTCCAGTAGAATATATGTACAATCAAGAACCAGTATATTAACCTGTAAATAATGAGCCAAACCCTTCACTAAATCTCCTGATATATTTCAAAACCTGGTGGTCTAGTCAAAAGAACTCGAGAACAAACAGTGACCAAATTTGACACATATTTGATATAATTTGGCTTCTTTAGAAACACATACATGGCATCCAATAGTGCAGTCATTGTATTATCCGATAGAAAATAGGGAAAATTATCAAGTGAAACATCAATATCCTTCCATTTTGTCAGTGCCCACTGAAGTATCTCTCTATAGATCTAACATTATTTTGGCTTGTGCGGTTTCTTTTTAATCTTTTCTGATTTGAGACGATGCCTTTGTTCTCTTTGTTCTATTTTTCTTCTAACTTGAAGTGCAGTATAGAAAGCACCAAAATCATATGGAAAACCTATTGAAGTTATAGTAGCATCTATGCCTACAACAATTCCCATTGTAAGAGCAAGTACTACAACTCGATCAAGTCTTCCATCCATTAGATTCTTCATTGTCTCTAAATTTCTAAAAGGAAGCACTTTGAACCATGCCTTGAGCCTTCCACACATACTGAATACCTTTCTTGAACCTTTCTTTTGGAAGATGAATGGCTTTGACAGTATGGTTTGACTGAAGATGATGAAATTGAATTTAAATATAAAAGCAAGGAACTAAAAGGTGACCTCTCCCTTTAAACTAACCTTCTCCATAGATTTTACCCTTTTCTTGGCACCATAAATATATGCATGTTCCATCTTAACATGCACCTTTCCTTTAGCTTTTGCACTAACACTCGCAACTCCCATATTGGTAGATATTAATTGCAAGTTGAAATGATCCCCATTGAACATTGTTTGAGCCTATTATTCATGGTCCAAATCTAAGAGGCAAAAATAAGCTACAACACCATCCATGTCATTCCACGCTTTCATGGAGGTAAAACTTGAGGTAAAATAGCATAAGTTTTGATTTATTAAAATTTTAGGATAATGTCATGAAAAGCCATCAAACATTATTTACTCATATTTTCAAATCATTAGTTCCCCTTCTTCACCACTTCCCATTTTTTTAAAAGACAAAAGTTTTCAGTTTGAGGGAGTGTATCTTTTCATCAATTTATTTATCATGACCATGCCATTAATATTTTTTTATCATCCATCGCTATCCTTATTCATTCTCAAAACCCCCCTTATTCCATATTGTTTTATGCTAAGCCGATATTTCAATAACGATTGTAGCAACCACCTCAATTTGTTTTCTAGTGTAGCATGAGGGCATGCTAATTTTATAGTTTGAGGGAGGAATTGTTATGCATGATGGCTATTTTCTCTTTTCTCCCTCATTTAATGCATAAAATTTCATTTGTATATAGTGTAGAAATTGATTCACATATATCTTTAAGCCATCAACTAGATTCTTGATATTTTCAAACAACAAGGTATCATTAAAATGAAAAAAACTATAAAATTTTAATCTAAACCAGATTGTAAAATTCTAGAAATCATTCACTGTCACCAACAACCACTTCGTTGATATTTTGAAATTTATGGATCAGATAGCTTTGATTTTCGCAGTGGAGAAGCATTAATATAGTAGAAATCTTCCTGCAAAATTTCAACAAAATCTATTTTCTAGTTTTTGAGAAAATGGTTAATGATGTTTGTTGTTACTTGTATCCTATCTTGCTGCAATTTCATATACATATTATTGAAATTTAATGTGAAAATTATTACAACTTCACCAACATTGCTAGAATTGAAAACCCATTGTTTTAAAAAAAGCTTTGGGGAAGAAGCCTTTTGTTCCATCAATATCTTGAGTTGGAGTGAATGTCTTGGTTAGTGAATCACAACTTGGTTAATATAGAGACATTAGGTTACATGAGGACATACAACATATTCAATTTGGGGGAGATGTTGGGCCACTAAATTGTCATTATTATCACCATTTATTGACATCTATTTCAGCGATTTCCACTGTTCTTTTATCACGTTATTTATCATAATTTATCATTTAATTCCATTTTATAATTATTCACGCTCTTGTGGATTAATGATGTTTATTCTCTTTTATATTTAATAAATTGAAGATTATTACGTATGATTTTGCCAATGATAGTTTATTAATGATTTTTTAATAAAATCACTCATAATTTTAGCCTCCAAGATCTCTTCCAGATTGCAAATTTGATCTTCAACTCATAATCAAATATTCCAACTCAGAAATTCGCTGGGATAAAAAGTGACAGTATTGAGTTAGAATTTTCAGGACAATGAAGATGAATCTTGAAAATACAAGACATGGGTTTTGTGTAGAACGAGCCAAATTATTTATATATTAAGTCTTTTTCCAAAATTCAATCTAGATTGAGAGAAATGCAAGGTTCTCTGAAGGAGATTTTCTCACAATTTCTATTGTGGGCATTTTCCAAATTCTCCCAATTGCAATACCAGATTCGACTTGTTCCAACTAAATCATGATGGAGAAATCTTTTAGATCTGATATTGTTGATCAAATTATTGTGGAAAATCTAAAATTTTAATGGAAATAATTTTTTAATAAATTTAGTTGTAATTTTCCCTTGCTCTTTGTATATTTAAATGAAGACAAAAATCAGAGAGGAGGGGGACAATTGTTGTAATTGAGGAAAAGCTAAGAAATTCATTCTGGTGTAATTACTTCTTTGAGATATTTTAATGAAAGAAGTTATCCATTGAGTTCTACATCTCTTATTCGTAATCTAATCTGAATTATTTTTCAAGGTAGAACCGACTCTTGGGCTGTTGGGCCCACTACCTTGGACAAGGTTCTGCCTTGAACATTTAAAGTAGTTTAGTTGTGTTTTTATTTCTTTGAATTTCAATTGATGTTCCTTAAAGTAATATTTTTTTTTTAAAGTAATTTGTTGGTTTCTTCGCTTTCCAGATTTGTTGTTTCTTGCAATTGCTATATTTCATTTAATTTGCTGCTGTAGACTTGCATTTGAGTTTTGTTGGGTGCAATAGGTTAAATTTCCAATTCAACAAGGTGTGGTTTAATTTAGTATTGATACAAACCACGTGATTAACATAATTCTTTT
The DNA here is from genome assembly GCA_000404065.3 of Pinus taeda. Taxonomy (NCBI): domain Eukaryota; kingdom Viridiplantae; phylum Streptophyta; class Pinopsida; order Pinales; family Pinaceae; genus Pinus; species Pinus taeda. The sequence continues at coordinate 61,173 of APFE030682359.1, forward strand.
CCTTTCATTTACTTTTTGCTTTTTAAATTTAGTATTTTTTTCAAGTCTTACATTTTATTTCTTGTCGAATAAGCTTGATAAGGTAGAACCCAATAATGTAACACCAATGCTAGTTGTTGGTAGTTGCTTGCATATATTTTGCATACTGTCTTGAAAGAAAAATATGTCCCTTGGTTGATAATTAATGTCTAGGTGATTAGTTTTTTTTATTAAGTAATTAATTTCCCCAACAATTGTTTTGCTTTTGGTTGTCAAATGTGATGATGTTAGAGAGAGGGCAAGAAAAATTCCTCAGACAATAGGAATGATGTCAACCCATGATTGACAACCTATCAAATGAGATACAAGAATGAAATAGAAAAACAACAATAAGAAGCATGCCACAAGAAGGATTAGTAAGCTAAAACCATCTGAAACATATATGAACAAAAACATGCCAAAGATTAATTGCGAAACAATTCACAATAAGTCACCAACATGGCATGGGATAAGAAGCATGAATTTTAAAGAAAACACACATGCAACAACTACAAACTAGTCCATTACTTATTTCCTGTATGGAATCATACATACAAATACAATGAAAATACTATAGAATTATGAAGTAGAATTGCAACTGCTCAAGAAATTTTAATCTAAATCAAAAGACACAATTCTACTCTACTACTATGTGGAAATTAATTCACAATTTAGAACAAATCTCAAACATGCAATAAGAAATAACACACATGCAAAATATATTTTTAGGGGAAAGAAACTCCTAAAAGCCCTTAAGCCTGCTTACATTAATTGGATGAATAGAGATTGTATTACAATTGTTAGCTTGCTCTGAGCTCAACCTACAAGTGAATAACCTATCTCTCTGCTCAATGAGAAGCTCTGACCTAGACTTAGTCAATTTTTTCCTCTGCTTGAGCCCTTATTTCCTTTCACAATTCCTGAGGAATTAGGCCCCTATTATTTAGGATTTTTTCTCCAATTGATTGCGCAATTCCCAAGGCTGATCATCTGGTTGCATGCAACACCTGTACACACAAGACTAGTCTACAACTAATGTTACACTACCTTGGAATCTCCACCACAGTTGAGGAATTCGAATTATCTACATGCACTAGCTATTATGGGTTGATTGATTAGTTAACTGGATGATTGCTGAGTTAGACTATTGTCCCACTACACAACTGACCTTCCACTAGTTCCATCAACAGCTAGAACTAGTTTAAATGAAAATAACTTGAAATAACTAACCTTGATTGCTACAAATTAGCAATCACACATGCTTAACTCAACTCCAAGCTCTCTAACTCAAATTTACTGAGCTAACTTAGTGACAAGAACCATGTCACACAAGTTAATTGCATCCAAGTCATCTGTTGATGTTGAAATTTGAATTTTCTCAATTTGATCAAGGCAAAATCAAATTGAGATTTTCTTGTTGCACTTCTCAAAACTCCCACTAAGAAAGAAAGGGGTTATCAACCACCCTTAGCCTGCACCTATGGATCTCAATTTTCCCTCTTAACAAAGCCTTTGTCAAAATCTTAGCATCTTATTCCTTTTTTGGAATGTATTGTAGCAACATTATCTGCCTCTGCACACAGTCCCGTAAATGGTGATACCAGATATCTATATGCTTGGATCAATCATGAAATACCATATTATTAGAGATCTTAATGCAACTCAGATTATAACAATATATCACAGTTGGATCCATCATCTGACCAAACAGTCCCACAAGTATATTTCTCATCCAGATTTCCTCACATGATGCTTGACTTGCAACCGTATATTTTGCTTCTTTCGAGATGAGCGCCACAAATATTCACTTCTTGTTGTACCATGAAACCACTGCAGACCCTACATTGAAAATTCCACCTGATGTACTCTTTTAATTGAATGGAATCCCTATCCAATCTACATCTGTGAAGTCACACAACTTCACTCCTTTTGCCCATATGTACCATATACCATATTGGGTAGTGCCTCTGAGGTACCGTAAGACATGTTTTCTTTCCTTCCAAAACAATTTGGTTGGCCTGAACATAGCTTGGCTCATCTAGTTGGATGCATAGCACATATATGGTCATGTGTTCACAAGATACATCAGTCAACCCACTAGCTGCCGATAAATGGTAACATCCACCTCTTCACCTAAAGTAGCATCCTCCTTCCTCCAGATGGTCACTAGAGGTGTCTCCATGGGTTTACAACTCTCCATGCGGAATCTCAGTAGAATCTCGTAGGTATACTTTCCTTGAGACACAAACAATTCCCCATCTCTTTTCCATACATCCAACCTGAGGAAGTAGTGCATGAGACCCATGCCCTCCATTTCAAATTATCTTGCAAGGTCCTCCTTGTAAGATTTGATCATCTGCTCATCACCTATTACTATTAAATCATCAAAATATAAAACAATGATAAAAAATTTACCTTCTACCAATACATGATAGAGGTTTTCATCTGCTTCACTTTTGGTGAAGCCCAAACCAATGAGATAATTGTTGATCCTCATGTACTAAGCACGAGGTGATTATTTGAGACCGTACAACACCTGCTTGTGTCTGCACATGTGATACTCTCAATCAAATGTATCAAAACATTTGGGTTTCTTGATGTACACCTCCTGCTCAATAACACCATTGAGAAATGTTGTTTTTACATCCATCTAGTGGATCTTCCACCCCATCTGCACAACTAGTGCAATAATTGATCTAATGGATGAATAATTTACTACAGGAGAAAAGGCTTCCTCATAATCAATTCCCTCAACTCGAGAGAATACTTTGGCCACAAATATGGCCTTATATTTCTCTATTCTTTCATTTGTTGCACTCTTAACGTTAAAGATCCATCTCGAACACACAACTGATTTATATACCAGCCTTGGGACCACTTCCCAAATAATGTTCTTCATGATGGATTCGTATTCTTCCACCATTACATCAACCCAAATAGGTTCCTCTAATGCTTCCTCAAAAGAGGATGGCTCATTCTCTACAAACTCAGTCATTAGAGCCATGTAGCCAATGTGCCTCTCAAGTGACCTCCTTGGCTTGCAAAAATTTGAAGGAGCTCCCTCATTATCCCTCTCATCCTACACAAATCTATCATCTTCCCTAGTTCTTTTCCTTCCTTCTCTGGATGGTTCTTCTTGAGTGGATGTCTCCACTCTGCTCCTCTATTTGTGGTTTCTCCACAACTTTCTAAGACTACTCCTTCTTCAAGTACAAATGTAGATCATGAGGCATGGTTGATTGACTCAGGTGCATGCTTTCACTTCACTCCCCATAGAGAGTGGTTATGTGAGTATTAGAGATATTATGGTAGTGATGTCTTCTTGGGGGATGATAGGAAGGCTAGAATCGTTGGTCGCGGAAAATTAAAGTTGAAGTTGCAAGGTGGGAGGGTTAGAATACTTCCGGGTGTTTTTGATATTCATGCATTGGCCAGAAATCTGATTTTCGTAAGCAAGCTAGATGATGTAGGTGTAAAAATAGTGTTCGAGAAGGATACCTTCAAGATGGTTCGAGGGGCACTGGTATTGATGCAGGGAGTTCGAATTGGAACTCTGTACAAGCTGCAAGGTAGCACCGTTGTTGATGGTTGCAACAGTTCTGTGGTTCCTGAAAGTGGAGTAGAAAATCTAGTGGTCTCTAGAGAGAAGACGATTCTATGACATCAAAGGCTTGGACATATTGGAGAGAAGGGCCTTCGAATACTTCATGGTAAAGGTATGGTAGAAGGTATGAGTAATAACGCTATGGATTTAGATTTATGTGAAAATTGTGTATATGGGAAGCAGAATCAGGTGAGTTTCCACTCTGGTGGTAAGAGGGTGAAACAGATATTAGAGCTTGTGCACAGTGATGTGTTTGGACCTATGAAGGTTCCATCACTGGGTAAGTATTTGTACTATGTATCATTTATAGATGACTTCTCAAGGAATACATGGATATATTTCCTTTAGAAGAAATCTGAAGTCTTTGATAGGTTTAAAGAATTTAAGGCTCTGGTGGAAAACCAGACAGAGAAGAAGATAAAGGTGCTGATGACAGATAATGGTGGAGAGTTTTGCAATAAGGAATTTGAAGAATTCTGTCAGAAGTGTGGTATAGCACGGAAGAATACTACTCCATATACACATCAGCAAATGGGAGTTGCAGAAAGAATGAACAAGATGTTGATGGAAAGGGAAAGAAGCATGCTCAGTGGTGTCGGGTTAGGACAAGAATTCTAGGCAGAGGCGGTGGAGATAGCATGTTACCTGGTCAACATATCACCTTCATCAGCGTTGGAGGATAAGACTCCATAAGAGGTATGGACTGGTAAGAAACCCTCTCTTTCACATCTGAGGGTATTTGGATGTGATGCATATGTACATGTTCCAAAGGAGAAACGAACCAAGTTGGATAGTAAATCTGAAAAGTGCATCTTTATTGGGTATAAGGATGGTTTAAAGGGTTATAAGCTTTGGAACCAAGTAACAAGGAAGGTTGTGTACAACCGAGATGTGGTGTTCAGAGAGGTGAACAATGTTATTAAACATGAAGTCCAACCAAAGGAACTTGAGAAGATATATTTTTAGCTAAAGGAGGAAGAATCAGACTCTACAACAGAGGAGGAATCAAAAGATGAAGAGCCACAAACTCCGGGTGTGAGAAGATCAGTTCGAGAAAGAAGGTAACCAGAAAGGTATAAGCCATCTGCTTTCTATTCAAATTTTTATTTATCTATTACTGATGATGATCCCAGAACTGTGAAGGAAGAAGTAGATTCAGAGAATGGAAAACTCTGGAAAGAGACCATGGTTGATGAAATGGCATCTTTGCACAAAAATGAGGCTTGGGGTTTGGTGGAGTTGCTGGCTGGAAGGAAACCCATTGATAGCAATTGGGTGTTCAAGAAGAAGACAAATGCAGAAGGAAATGTGGAGAAATACAAAGCTTGGTTGGTAGCAAAAGGTTATTCCCAGGTGACGGGAATTGATTTTGGTGATATTTTTTCTCCTGTTGCCAAGGTAACTTCTATTAGATTACTTTTATCTATTGCTGCTGCTTTTGATTTTGAGATAGAACAGATGGATGTGAAGACATCATTTCTTCACAGGGATCTGGAAGAGGAGATCTATATGAAACAACCTGAAGGCTTTGCAGTAAAGGGTAAGAAAGAACTGGTATGCAAGTTAAAGAAGTCTTTGTATGGGTTAAAATAGTCACCAAGGATGTGGTATAAAAAATTTGATACATTTATATGGGGACTTGGCTTCACCAGAAGCAAAGTAGATCACTGTGTGTACTTTAAATTAATTGGTGATTGTGTTATTTATCTAGTCTTATATGTGGATGATATGTTGCTAGTTGGAAATGACAAAGAAATTATCCAGGATTTGAAG
>APFE030682359.1:67274-88833 GCA_000404065.3 Pinus taeda
CCCATTTGTCCTCCAAATTCGACATGAAAGATCTTGGTGCTGCAAACTATATTTTGGGCATGGAAATTAAAAGAGACTAGACAAAGAGGAAGCTCTGGTTAAACCAGAGGAAGTATGTCGAGACAACATTTCAGAGGTTTAATATCCAGGACAGTAAACCGGTGAAGGTTCCTATTCCTATAAGTGTAAAGTTATCTATTGAACAGTGTCCCAAGACACAAGAAGAGGAAGCGGACATGTCCTGTGTTCCATATGCGAGTGTAGTTGGTAGCCTGATGTATGTGATGGTCTATACTAGACTAGACATTGCACATGCAATGGGAGTATTGAGCAGGTTTATGTCAAAACCAAGGAAGGAGCATTGGACAACAATGAAGCGGGTTTTCAAGTATTTGTGTGGCACTAGCGATTATGGTTTGTGCTACCAAGGAAGACCAGGATTGGATAGACTGTTCGATATTCGTGGCTTTGTTGATGCAGACTAGGCTAGAGATCTGGATCAGAGAAGATCTACAAGTGGGTATGTGTTTAACCTATTTGGAGGTGCAATCAGTTGGATAAGTAAGAAACAATCTATAGTGGCTCTATCAACTACAGAGGCAGAATACATGGTAGCCACTCATGCAAGCAAGGAAGCAGTTTGGTTGTAGAGATTATGTTCAAGTATGGGGTTAGTACAAGGAGCTATAAGGATAGACTGTGATAGCCAAAGTGCAATTTTCTTGGCAAAGAACCCTACATATCATTCAAAGACAAAGCACATTGATGTTCAGTATCACTTTGTGAGGTATATGATAGAAGACAAAAAAGTGTTGCTGGTAAAGGTGGACACTTTGAAGAATACTGCAGATGCATTGAAAAAGTCTGTGAGCTTTGAGAAGTTGTCTTGGTGTAGAGAAACAATGGGCATTGCAGGTCTGGACAAATAACTAAGCTCTCTTGTGGCCCCCTGTGGAAAGAAAACAACAAGTGGGAGAATGTTGGGTTGTGTTATATTCTTTCCACGACTAGCCCACGTAGTTAACCAGGGGGTTGGAAGCGCGGCGGAGCCCCCCCTTCATTGCACTGATTGTGTATCTAGGGGAGTCACATGGGGTTTGAGGGGTGTAGGTAACCCCACTCTATGGGGTCTGGGGCAGCGCCCCAGGAAATTTTGTTTTTCGACCCTATATTAGGTTGGGCGGACCTACCTATGGTTTTGTGCATGATTTTTTGCACATGGTTTTGGATGCGATGGTTTTCGGTCCATGGTTTTGGACGTGATGGTTTTCGATCCATGGTATTGGATGCTTTGGCATGTATAAATATGTATTGTAACATGGAAAGGAACATAATGAAAAATCAAGCCGGTAGTCCCGGTTTTGGGATCCAAGGGAAAATCTCTGTGTATTTGTGTTTTATGTGTTATGCTCTCGCATTGTTTATTTTCTGTGTTTTAGAATTCGTATGCAGGTAATTTTTGTACAGGGTTAAAAACTACAGAATTTACTGAGTTAACTAAATGACAAGACAAATTTCACAAAAGTCAATTTCATCCAAGTTGTCTATTGATATGGAAATTCGATTTTTCTCAATTTGACCAAGGCAAAAATCAAATTGAGACTTTCTTGTTTCATTTCTCAACAAATACCAAACAACTAATACAACCACAATGAGTAAGCATGGGAATCAATGCAGAAATGAAGAAATTATTATTAATGTTGCTGCAAATACAAGTACATATCCTGCAAACCATCAAATCATAGTAGTGGTACATGGGTCCTTAATACCATCATCCAAAGAAAAAACCTAGCTTCACCACAACTCACCATGCTAGCTACCAAGAGTTGAGTGCCTCTAGCTCTCAGGCACAAATAAGTTATCTAATGCTAGTCCTAGATTGAGTGCTAAAAGTCACCTAAAAATGAGGCATGAGGGTATATTTATAGAGGTGAGGTGATTGTTCACCTACCATGACCTTTTTCCTACCCTCATAAATTTTGAACTTCCTCATTGCTCTCTCTGTTTTAGTAACTATTACATGTTCAATTGATCTCTACATAGTTTTGGGCACTATGAAGACAGATATTTATGTTATTTTAGAAGAAAATTTATGAGGAGAGTATAGAGGATTCTTGGAAACCATAGAATCTCTGTTTCCAATATTTTTGCAATGATATGGAGACTTTCATAGGCCAATGAATGAGGTGTTAAATAAAAAATTTCCTTCTACTTCCCCTCCTTTGTATCTAACCAACTTTGATGTCATGCCTTTGAGCTTGCTAAAAGGTTCTTAGAGCTTGTAAGTTGTCATCTCACCTGCTAATGAAACCCCAGTTGCACAACCTCTTATTAGAAACCCTAGCCCTCTCCACATAAATCAACATCCTTTCCCCTTTTTCTATACCTCCAAGCAAATTACAATGGTTACATATATTTGCATTCAAAGAATGAAGTTAGAAACATGAAAAATTGATTGAAACAAAGATATTAATTTGGACCCCTGTATAGTCCCTTTACACATCATAAAATGGGACGTGTAGAATCAATCTGAGCTTTCCAACCATGTTTTAAAAGAGGCTCATATCCAATGTTGATTGTCCCTTTTTCTCTGGTGTTGCTTCAACCTTTTCCTTTTCTTTTGCTTCCCTTTTGATTCGGCAACTTGGACGGAGCATCTTTGTGTTTATGGTTTTTATCCAAATGTATTATCAGTTTTATCATCTTCATTTCTTCCATCTTTGATATCCATATGTTCTCCCTACTAGGCTCTCCTATAAAAAGGCCAACATTGGTTGTGCAGTCCCAATGTTACTTTTGTACCACCTTCATTCCTTAACCTTTCATTAGAGAAATTTTGAGGTCTAAAATGGGCCTCCTAAGAAAAATTTACAACCAAAATAAACTTTATAAGAATCAATAGGATTCAAGATGATGATGTTAGCCATGAGGGATGATTCATCATTTTCAGAGTAAAAAAGTAAAAATATTTAAAAATAATAAAATAATAAAACTACTTTTTCAACTCGTATTTTCAACTTATATCCCTAAATTTTTATTGAAATTTCAAGCATGAGTACTCGTTGGATGCAAAATTTAGTTACTCATCCAAGAAGTACCCATTCTGCATACTTTCAATGAACCCTGCTACACGAAAAATGAGAAATACATGAAAAAAATGTGATTGCAAACACTTTTTTCATGTATTTCTCATTTTTCGTGTAGCAGGGTCCATCAAAAGTATGCAACACGGGTACTCATTGGACGAGGAATGAAATTATGCATCCAACGAGTGTTGTCGCTTGAAATTTGAGCAAACCCATAAGTAGATAAGTTGAAAATACGAGTTGAAAAATAGTTTTTCCTTTTTTCCCTCTAAAATTTGATGATGTAATCTTATTATTTCCACTATTTTTTTATAATTTCCTTAGGACGCCCATTTTAGACCTCGAAATTCCCCTAATGTGTGGATTTAATTGTGTGATAAGTAGGGGAAGTAACTAGTAGTATGGAGCCAAAAGCATTGTCATTAAGCTGGAAACCACATGAATTCTCGTGTAGAATTTAAGGAATTAGATAAGTATAGCCATCACCAAGTACAAAACCAAGTGACTCTAGCCTTCAAGTTTTAGATCTTGAGCAGTTAACCATTTGATGTTAGACCCACTAAAAATTTAGGTTATATGTTATTCTCTATTATTTAACAAAAACTATTTCTATACACCTTTGTAATATGTACCATTTTACCAACTACTTCGTGAATTTAATATATTCATGAGTCATGTCCAACCAAGTATCCCATTTGGATCCATGATATGGGGAGAATACCTTCCTCTAAGGTAATAGGGTCACATTTCAAGGCCTTCTTGAATCATTCCTGTAAGAAGATAGTCAATGTTGAGACTTGGACACTGCTTAAAACTATTATACTAGGAAGGCATGTTTGGCATCCCCTCAGCTCACAATGATTGAATGTTTAAAACAATAATATGTTGAGGCAAACAATTCACATCTACATTGACCATCCACTTCCACTATATTTTGACTACTACCACTACATAATGTCAATAATTGACTTGTCTATATTGAAATGGACTATTCATGTCTCCAAAAAGTTGAACATATATCTCAACATTAGCACACCCTTCTAAAGTACTACCTATTGTAAAGTACATGATTATTAACAACCCCTTTGCTACATTATGGGAAGAAGCTTCTAATGGTGATTGATCCCCCCAATCATATTTCAAGGCTATGAATTTATGTTCATGGCACCAACTATGACAACTTATGCTCACTTTAAAAAAGGTGTAGAAGGTTTGGATCACAATCAAAATATAGGTGTTGATTTCATCATTAACTTCACATAGAATGAGAGGCCCGCTATGAGTGATCCATGCATATTTCCCACCCTTCCAGCAAAAACCATAACTTGAAGGAATGCCTCAATGTAAAAATGGAAATAATTTGGCTTAGTTCATTGCACCATTTATCTTTCTTAGAGTGAAGAGATATGGACATGGGCCTTTTATAAGAACATTGAGCCATGAACATTTTAGGAGAATACTTACAATAGGTTTCCACAATATAAGAGCAGTCATAAGTTTCCTTTCAAGTTGGAAAAGTAGGTTTTACTTTTGAGCATTAGCACAAATAACATCCATAGTCACTCATTGGAGGGGCTTGTGAATGCAACTGCTAATTTGGTCACATTCCACAGCTTATGTTAGATCATATTTTCTTGATCAGATTATGTTTTAGAATTGTAATTTGTGGAGGTCGCATGGTCGCAAAGTAGTGTAGGTCGCATGGACTGTTGGCTCCCTCAATTTTTATATTGGGACCGTACGACCCGTGGAATTTAGTGACTACAACTTATTAAGGTTGCATAGTCACAATCCAAACAATTCACATTTTTTGGTGATATCTTTGAAACCCTAAAATGTGATTTTGTGACTAGCCACAAATGTGGCAAAGAGAGATAAGGAGCATTTCCAAGTCACATTGTGGAACCATGATTGTTCAAGTTCATCCTCTAGGGTTGTTACAGATTGAACTTGATGCATTGTATATGCTTATTACACATTTTTCAATGAATTTTATATGGGTTAGAATTATACCATATGCATTTTCTCGTGGCTTATTGTGTGTTTCCAAAAGGCTAGATTCAGATCCTTTAATTGAGAAGATCATTATGAGACTTTGGCTGCGATTTAGATATTCAGTTTCATTTCAATGCTTGTTTGATGAAGATTTTCTAGATCATCGTCCTCATTCTTTTTCAATGATCCATGATGATATGTGATGCACTCCTTCAAATATTCCAAGGCTTTTATAACCTCTGTTACTTATGCGACATCTATTCATATAGAGCCTTCATAGGTCATAATTTGCATTGGCACCGTCTCTATTAGATTTGCACACTTCCTTTTACAAAAACCCAATACATGAGATGAGGAAGTCAACCAATTAAAGTTTACTCATTTCCATCAACAAGGATTATGTATTACAATCCCTGGCCCAAATTTATAATTTCATCCTTCTTTGCAAGCTCCTAGTGCTTTTTATGTTGGCCCTATTAATTCAACACAAGGTTCAATGGTGACACAAAATCTTCCATGAGTTCTTTGTCAAAACACACTTTGCTTCTTCTATCTCGGAATATCCTACATAGAACAATTATTTTGAATTTTCTAGCATGAAGTTTCATAGTAGCTAAAAGATAATGCAATGGATCTAATGTAAGCAAAGGATTGATATGTTAAATTGCAGTGTTCTTGATAGCAACATATCTTTAATTGTTTATTGTGTTAAGTCTCTACATGTGCACATTTATATTTCCCAGGTAACATGTTTTCTTGGTAGTGTTGTGATAGTTGTAACATGCATTGGATATTTGGGCTTACTATTCTCTTGGTGAATGACATGAAAGTGCCCAATGTCCTTTCCCTTTGCCAATGTATCACACTAATTTCATTAGTATTCAATGCATTTTCCAATGTACATGTCAATTCACTACACCTTTATACATATTTATGTCATATATGTCGTTTGCAACACATCATTTTAAGTTAAATTAAAAGTATGTGAAGGCCTTGTATGGTTAGACTTATAAAACGTTCTCCAGGTGTATATCATTGAGTGCTAAAAATATTTGGCACATATATATATCTCATAAACTTACATTGCACCATACTTGCTCTCAACAAATTGGGTTTCAAGGCACCTATATGCCCATGGCATAGAATGCACCAATAATTTTTAAAAATCCTTTGTTATATGTTGTGCTTTAAATATGTTTGTCCTTATAGCATCCATACATGAGAGGATATGACCCTTTGATTGCACATTAATAAGGATCTTAGGTGTGTTGTCTTTGCATGCCTTGCATGGCACCATGTAATAATAGATTAGTTAAATGATGTTACATGACTATGTTTTATAATTTAGAAAATAAAGGCTAGGATTTGTAATAAGAATTAAAAAAGCATATGGAATTTTGAAGGAATATGAAAATTCCAAGGTCTTTTTATACTACGATATGTTAGGCACTTGGTGGAATTTTAGAAAGTTTGTCTTTCATGCCCTAATAAGATATTTTCTTAAAAATGTAACATTCAAGACATGAGTGATCTTGATGAGTGTAGGGATATGATATGCAATTATTCTTATCGTGATGCCATGTAATGTCGATGAGGATGCAACTCTATAGGCATATGGACTAGGCTAAACTATGAAGGGGACCTTTATTTTGAAAATTTTAGGGTTTCTTCCCAAACCCTAATGTAGTCTTCAAAATGAAATCCAAAATGAAGTCTTGTCCATCAATGCATGGTACCTCCATTGATTGCAACAATTATTATAGAAGGATAAACTTTGAAGTCGTGTGAGACTCTTGAAGCATCATTGAAGCAATAAACCTCTCAAAACCCTAATGCAATCATAAGGTCAATATCTGAGATGAAACATGATGAACGAATGTAGTATGCATCGTGTCAGTGGGTGCACTGATAAAATTTGATTGGAACAAATCATGGGGATATTGATCAATACAAAACATGATCATAACCCTTATGGCTTAAGGTAAGTAGAGGGGGACCCAGAAAAATTTGGACATGCCCAAAAAATTTGGGTTGTGTTATAGCGGCAACAACAATTGATGAACCACTCGTAGAATCCATCTTCTCTGCCCAAGTCCCTATAACAGAACGAGTCTTGATGATAGTGCAAGGAAGTATCAAATAGACACTATGGGTACTCCTAGGGTTGCTTAAAATTTTATGGATATGCTCTTCTCCTTTGTCCCAACTAGCTGGTCATATCAGTGTTTACACATTAAAACAAGAGATCATACATTCAAGTCTTCGATGAAGATGTAGAGACCATGAAAGAGGAATTATTGTATCCAAAAATTTAAAGCAAGTTTCTGGTGTTGCTTCACTGCCATCATGCCTATTTAGTACCTCGATGGAATCACTAAAGGAATCACAAATGTTTATTTGCTACCAGCAGACCTATTCAATACCTAGATAAAGTTGTCTCCATCTCCTCTTTGCACAGGAAGCCTTTCTCATTCCTGTACCATTTATTTGATTAATTTTCTCTTGTGTGCAAAGTGGCATCATTTATTAGTCATTCATTGTGCCAGGGCAGATGAGGGACCTAACTTATTTTACGGGCAAGAGAGGTTGTTTCTTGTTTGAAAAAAAACTGAAAGATATTCTAATTAGGTTTTCCCTCATGCCATGATTCTACATCACATCTCTAAGTGACAGGTGGATATCAAAAAAATATCATGAAATATTCAGGACTAAGCTAGATTTAGGGTTTTGGTTACTGATAAAGGCCATTTGAACTGATTAGGGTTCCCCACAAACACCTATTTGTATTTTCCTCGTTAATGGGTTAGACTCATAGGAAGATTTTTCAGGATGAAAATTTGATTATTGGTTTTGTGAGAGGTTTCCTCTTATAGCATCCACCACATCTATAGGAAACCATTAGGGTTAGGGTTTTAGTGCTAGGGAAAAGTGACCAGGGAAGCTCTTCTATGGTTTCAGCAAGTGCAAAAATGGATAAGGAAAGCTCATCATGACATGCAAGGGATACAAGGATTAGGGATCGTGAAGGCTCATGTAGTGGCATGCAACATAGAAAGAAAATGCAATGCTAGGTCAAAGACCAGTGTATGTTATGTGAGAAGGTGAATACATGATGTAATGTAGTAGGTAGGGCTATAATTTAATGGGATTCTATGTAAATGAAAGGAAGCAATCATCTAATTGCAATAAAAGAGCCATGCAATGCATATGCAGAGCATGTGTAAATGCAATTGCAACAATGAGCAATGAAGGAATATAAATGCAAGTTAAATGCATAATGTCATGAATTAATAGACTAATTGAAATAAGGAACATACAATAAAACTGGTGTAAATCCTAACTAGACTAACTTCAAACCTTAACAATAAATCTTGATGATAAAAGGCTAATTAGAAAACTCTAACCAGTAAACCGTAATTAGTAAAATTAAAACTAATCTAAACATAAAAACCTAGTTTAACTAGAGAGGAGGTCGGATCATGTGAATTCAAAATTCTAATGCAACCACCGAAGCAGTTCCTGACCTGCAAAGAAAAATATGTCAACAATTAGAACCAAAGTAATGTATTGTGCAAAAGCAAAGATGCTTGCCTGTAAATCATTTGCAAAAGCTAGAAGGTCAACCCTACTAGCAAGAAAGCGTGCCAGAAAATACTATTCAAGACAAGTTGTAACACTATCCTAGTAAACAAAATGATAAATTTGGAAACCGTAAGCATATGACCATGTTATGCATTCATTTGTTCTTAACCCTAAATCAAGTGTAAGAGAGATGAGATGTTTCCCAATAGTAGAGGAATCTTCCAGATAAGATTTTTCAAGCTAGTCAACAATCTTATCATGATATTCAAAATGATCAACTTTATGACCCTCACAATCTTCCAAATATTAACATCCATCAGGTGAAATTGAGATACCAAACGATTCTAGCATGGAAAATGTAATTTCAAAAACCCTAATTTGAGGTTGTTCATGGATTTTTTCAAGGACCTAAGGACCTAACATAACCATTGGTGGGAGATGAAGTGCCTCACCTTCCAGAAAAACCTATGAACCCTCAAATGGTAGATCATCAAACATGGGTGGTTTCGTAAGATGAATCGATGAATGCACACCATCATCATCAGTTGTGATAAGAGAATCATTATTGAATTTATTGTTGGTTTGATCATATGTTTGAATACTAAAAAACTAATGACTCGAAAGATAAGATGGAGACAAATCAATAGGATGAGTCTCATGAAAGAGTTCACTAATGTGGTTTCCTTTCTCGCATATAGTTGAATTCAAGACAACACCATCTAGTACTTGATGACAATCTACACCATTCAAGAAACAATAAGAAGGATTTGAAACAATGGCGTTGTACTTTCTTCAACAAATAAATTAGATTAAAATGATAGATACATATCATAAGCTTTAAAAAATGAACCTTCATTGAGCGAGATGGGTTGAGATTGGAATCATGATAGTAAACCCTAATTTTAGAAACCCTTATTTGACCTCGTTCAGGAATCTCATTACGACCGTGAGAACTTGACATAACCATCAACGAAAGCTAGAGTTCCTAAACATCCTGATGAGTGCTTGAAACCTAAAAAGGTTCATCACCAAATCTTGATGGCTTAGTGAGGTTAGCAAGTGAAAAAGGAAAACTGTCATCAACAATATCAATGAAGACATAATTGATTAGATGATATTCATCAAAGTCACTGATTTGACCGAATTGGGCATCTCACACATGAGACTCTTGAATGATTAAGAATGATGATGAATCAACCACTGGGATTTTATGAGTTTTTTGAGTTTCAAAATCTGCCTCTTCACTTATCAAAGGTTGAAGATTGAAAATATCATGAACAAGGGATTCCATATCTTCATCTTCTGATTATGAGACAACACTATTAAGTACCTAGTTGTAACCTAAACCATCAGGATGGATATATAAAGGGTTTGAAGAAATCACTGGTGTAGAAGATTCATCAAGTAAATTAGGGTACAATATATGAAAAGAATCAGGTGAAGAGACATCACCTTCAACCAACTATATTTCATAATACAACCCTACATATTAGTGTCAACTTGAAGAAGAAATGAGTTAACATGCATGCAAGGCTCCATGGAATTGATAGGACATTCAGGTTTAAACGAGTAATACCTATGAAATTACAAATAGGTGTATTAGGGGGCATAATATGAGGGGGTTCAAGAATATATTGAGGCAGTTTCTCAATGGGCTCAAGTTGGAACATGTCAAGAGGGAGAGGTGTTTTATCAAATTGATTTTCAAGCTGCTCAAATTCAATAGGATTTATGACAGCTTCAGAAGCAAGAAATTTTGGTTCTTCATCCTGAAAACACTCTCCATCACTTAAATGATCAATGATAGAAATTTCATTAGGTAATGAAGCTGAAGGAGGATGCAGAGTTTGACGGGCATTAAATTCCTCCCTAGAGGCTTTAGGATTTTCCCTACTCACAAAAATAGGTAAGACAATATTAGGGATAATATATGACTGATTAGCAACTTGTATATTATCATGATGATCATCGTAATTAGGATTCTTTTCATATTGAAATGTTTGCAAATAAAGTAAAACCAATCGTCAGAATTTTTAACCCAAATACATCCAGTCCACATCTATTTCAAGAAATTCACATCAAAGATGAACAAACCTAGCAACAAAGTCCTACAATGATTCTTTGCTTTTCAACCTAAGATGATTTATCCTTTTAAAAAAATATTGATATTCGTGCATGTCAAAAGCCTGATGGAGTTCACTAGTGTGTTACTTGAACGAATGGATTGAAGCATCAGGTAACGTGTGGCATCATAGCGTGATGTGACCTTCAAGTGTGAGGGTGAAAATTCTTCAAATAACATATTTACAATTTATTCTATTAGAGTGACAAAAAAAGAAAACTTGACTTATGTATCCAAATGTCGTTGCTTGACCATCACCATTAAACTTAAACTATGACAAGTGATAAACTATCCGTGGGCACCAAAAGGTCAAGAATTTTAGAAAAACAAGATGGGATAGAGATTTGGGGCGAAGCCATTTAGAGATATGAAGTTAAGATAAAGGCTCCATGGGCTCAACTTGTCATCTCCCCTCCCTCTAGTGCCAAAAGTCTATTGATGGTGTTGATTGTTCTACCAACATCTAGGGGGTCCCTTGGTGTGAAGTCCCAATTAGACCTCACATCGTTTGGGATAGGAACCCCATCTGGTATGCGGGTCCGATTTCCACTATGAATGTTTCTCTCTTGGTTGTCAAATGTGATGATGTTAGAGCGAGGGAAATAAAGAAATCACTGGAAAGTAGGAATGAGGTCAACCCACGATTGACAACCTGCAAAACGAGATACACAGATGCAACAACAAATAAACAACAAGAAGAATGACACAAGAAATATTAGTAAGCTAAAACCATCTCAGGGATACTTGAACAAAAACATGCCAGAGGTTAATTAAAAAATAGTTCACAATAAGTCACTGACATGGCATGGGATAAGAAGCATAGATTTGAAAGAAAACACACATGCAACAACTACAAAATAGTCCATAACATATTACCTTTATGAAAGCACACATGAAAATATAGTGAAAATATTGGAAAACCAATACAACCACTATGCGTAAGCATGGGAATCAATGCTGGAAATGAAAAGATTCTTATTAATGTTGCTAAAAAAAAAAGTACATATCCTACAAACCATTAAATCCTAGTAGTGTGACATTGTTTGTTCATACCATCATCCAAAGCAAAACTATAGCCTCACCACAACTCTCCCTGCTAGCTACCAAGAGCTAAGTGCCTCTAGCCCTCAAGCAAAAATCAATTGTCTAATGTTATTCCTAGCTCAAGTGCTAAAAGTCCCCTACAAATGAATCATTAGAGTATATTTATAGAGGTGAGGTGATTGTTCACCTACCGTAACCTAATATGTTTCTTACCGTGACCCTTATATTGGGGAAACATATTAGAATTATGTTGTGCTTTAAATATGTTTGTCCATATAGCCTTCGTAGATGAGAGGATAAGATCCTTTGATTGTGCCTTAATAAGGATCTTAGGTGTGTTTCCTTTTCTTGACCTGTATGGCACCATGTAACAATATATTAGTTAAATGTTGTTACAAGACTATATTTTATAATTTAGAAACTAAAACCTAGGATGTATAACAAGAATTAAGAAAATGTATGGAAGTTTGAAGGAATATGCAAATGTGCCCAAAGTCTTTTGATACTGCGATATGTTGGGAACTTGGTGGCATTTTGAAAAGTTAGTCTTTCATGCCCTAAGAAGATCTTTTCTTCAAAATGTGGCATTCAAGCACATAAGCGAGCTTGGCGAGTGCAGGATATTTGATATGCAATGATTCTTATCATGATCCCATGTAATGTTGATGAGGATGCAGCTTTAGAGGCATATGAATTATATTAAAATATGAAGGGGACCTTTATTTTGACAAGTTTAGTGTTTCTCCCCAAACCCTAATGTAGTCAATGAAATAAAATCCAGAATGAAGTCCTTTCCCTCGATGCATGGTACCTCCATTGATTGCAATGCATATTATAAAAGGATAAAATTTGAATTCATGTGATACTCTTGATACATCATTGAAGCAACATACCTCTCAAGACCCTGTCAATCATAAGGTTGATATCTAAGATGAAACATGACAAATGAATGTAATATGCATTGTGTGATTGGGTGCACCGACATAGTTTCATAGGAATGGGTCATCGGGAGAATGACTAGTCCAAAACATGATCATAACCTTCATGACCTTAGGAAAGTAGAGGGGGTCCTAAAAATTTTTGGTGATGCCCAAAAAGTTTTGGGTGGTGTTTTAGCGGCTACAATAAAAGTCTTATTGAAGCTATGCAAAAAAAAAACATATATTTGAAGCTATGTGCAAAGAGAAACTTATTGAAGCTACGTGTAAAAAGAAACTTAATGAAGATGAGAAAAAAAATAAGTAAGAAAGGGAAGGAGTTATAGACTACTATCAAAGTGAAGGGTTCCCTTTCTAGTATGAAGGTCTGGGGTGTCCACAGGATGAAAGATAATAGGTGCTAGCTCAATGGATGAAAGGCATCATAATAAATCCTCGTGTATGAAGCAGAGTAGCCTTCATGTTCTCTACCCTATTTTAATCCTTGATATTAAAGTGATGCTTCCTCTCAGGACATTAGACTTGGCTTGGGGTGGATAGCTACAAGAAACAATACTATGTAGTTGAGCCCATGGTTAAGTGGAGAGTGGCTCTCCCTTCTTTAGCTTCCAGCAAGCTTAAGTGACCCTGATAAGTGTAACTATTTCTCTTTTGATGAAATGATATTATTTTTTTGTATTTCATAACTAATATTATGTTGTTTTATATATTACATTGGAATGATGAGCTGAAGTAATGTGTATTGTGCTTGGTTACTATTATTACTTCCCTTAGTACAAAATTTTATATGCATAAGTAATATCTAAAATATGTTACTTGTAATGAATTTGAGATGTGTGGATTTTTGAATTAAATGCACAGGTTAGTTTGAGCCTAAGGCTATTCATATTTTTGTTAGTATGATTGCCCATTATTGGGACAATAGTGGGATTGGACAACTATGTTATATCCTTGAGTGGAAGGGAGAAGGTTAGCATGTTCCTTTGATTGGATACATTAGAAATGGATTTTAAGACCCTTTTTGTGAAGTTTATAAGGGATAGGTTGTAGATCTATTGTTGAGTTTAGAGGTTCATGTTTCCTCAAGCGATAAGCCAAAATGTTTACTTTTATGCTATGCTTGTAAATTTTGGATTTCAAAGTTGATGTTTGCAACCCAAAGGAGTGAGAATAATCTCATCTCTATCAAGGTCAAGTTGTGGAGTTGGAATTTGGCCATCTTTTGTTGCATCTTGTGAGCATAACTATTCGAGGGTAGAGTTTAAAAGCCTCTAAATGTTGGTGATGAATTATGTGTCCTAGAACTTTATAGGTATATTAATGCATAGTTGAAATCATTTTTAGTCCTTATATAAATTGAGAAATCCACTTTACTAGACAAATTATTATTTAGAAATATTTGGGGCTAAATTTGGAAATTTCAGAATTAGGTGTCTTAGCCATAGCCCTTGGTCACATGGGTTGATGGGGATGTGGCTATGAGCTTAGATGTAGAGGGATTAAAATTGGAGGGCCATTCCACCAACTTCGATTCATTAGGACCATTGTTTCCAGATTCCTAGTGGATGGTGGCTTGATGGGATGGTGAATCATGACACCGAGACCTTGAACACAATATCATCTTATAATGCTTCCTAGTGGCTTGGTGGCTTAATGCTAGAGGGAAAAGGGACCAAATTTATCTACAGTAAGTAAATTTCAAACAAAGGGCCCATTAATCGATTAATGATCTATCAGTTGACAAATTATTGTCATTTATATTAGTTAAATTTCATCATCCAAATTGGAAAAATGGACAAATTCATATTTTATTAATGAACATAAATAGAAGGCCAAAGATTTTTCATGTTTTAGTATTGGATATTCAAAATATATCAAGATCTATATATAAGAATATTGATTCTATCAAGATTTAGATATGGGCTTATAGATTTTCTTATAAATAAGTCTTAATGAAAAACCCAAATCTGAGTGCTGTTATAGTAAACCATTGAGGTTACGTAGAGGCCATGTGAGCACTACCAAACCCTATGGATAGGAAAGTGTTGACATGGAGGAATGACATGATATGATGACGTGGCATAGAGGCAGGGCTTGGGTGATTTAACATGTTGATGTGGCATGTTGACATAGCGAGATGATGTGGAGTGATAATACAAAGTATTTGACATGTTGGTAGATGTGGTGTTATGTGGCAAAGATGATGTGGAATTTGAAAAATCTACATATCCAAAGTTTTACAAAATGATGCTTTTTGGTTTTCAATAGACTAGGATGAATTCAGATGAATATGGAAAGGTTAAATATATGAATAATTGATTTAGAAAGGGTTGGACGCATGTTGACTAGTATGATGTGGCTTGGGGTGATGTCGTTCAAAGTGTGCAGTGACATTGAGGTATAAGTCAACTAGAAAACAATGTGGAGATGATATGGATGTCATAAAGTTCTAGATATTAGAGATCTAGATATCCAAAAAGTTAGTTCGTTGGATGTAGCAAGAAGAAGGAAAATCCCATATTCATATATCTAGAAAGTTAATTCATTGGCTATAGTGGGAAGAATGAAAATCCTTGATATAGATAGTTCTTGATGTTTGGAGTCCTTAAATGTGTCTGAAAATCTAGAGATCTTGAAAATACTATAGCAATGAACTAAGAGAAAACCCTAGATCTAGATGTGAGTAGTACAATGTAATGTGGTTTGGCTATATATGTGGCCCTATATGATGCAGATAGATTGGAAACTACTAACATATGTTAGTAATGTATAGTGGTCATGGAATTGTATGGTGGGGACATGGGGGCATGAGGAACTACTATGTGGCAATGGTACAAATATTGACATGGCACTTGGAGAATAGATTTTCAAATATCCATAACTTTGTGTCCAAAGATTGGATTTTGATGAAATTTATACTATTTCAACACTCTTGATGAGTAGAATGAGATGGTGATATAAGAAAGCAGTTTTAATGTGGATTAAGTAAGAGGGATTATGAAAACCCAATCTCCATAAAGTAACCTTAGAGATTGAGTCTATACACCCCATTTTGTTGAAAAGACCTTGACGGCGATGGGTACATTATGGAGTGGTATAAAAGTTGTGGTTCAAACAGTAGGCCTAGAGGCCCATAGATACATAATATAAATGCATTTGGAACAACATGAAAAGATTCTTGTTTTTGCTTTTTTTGGTAACATTAGCACTGCTTGGCGTGACCTTGGATAGGTCTAGTTGCTTGGATTTGAGCGGCTATGTAATGAAAAGTGATCGTTGGGAAAACAGAGTCATGCTTAGAAGTGTTGTTCCTTGAATAAATATGGCTTCAAGATTTTATCTCCTATAAATGATCATGATCTGGGATAATCTAGGTACAATTAAAGATGGAAAGTGCCATGGATGAAATTCCATGCATGTCGGTATGTACATGGTGGGCATCATTATGCCAATGAGGAAGATTATTCCTAGAAAGGAATGTGCCTCTTTGTGTTCACTAAATTTCCTGATGATAGAATCACATATTAATTGAATGGAAGAGCATATGATTTGTGATTACCCTTACAATTGGCATAATTATAGGATATTTTTCAATACAAGGAAGCTACTACTATGGATGGAGTAGCCATAAGCGTGCCAAATATTTTTATAGTGGTGGAGAATTAGAAAGAATAGCATGAAGTCTTAGTAGTGGAGATGGAAGTAAAAGAAGCATGTTAGGGCTTGGTTAGTGTGACTAGCTATAGAAAGGTAACTGAGAATTTAAAAATCTAAAGTAAATTAAATTGAATCCCATGATATGGTTGTGAAACTTTATGACAACTATCGGTATATTGAGACAATGGGTATGGATAAGAATGCAAGGGGGAGGGTTCCCCTAGGTTGTTAAGAAATATTTGGGTTTTTGAGCTTTCTAGAGACTTTAAAGAAACTTTAATTAAATTTTCTTACATATTCTCAATAAGATAAATTTGAATATATTCACCAAGTGTCCTTGGGGAGTTAAATGCAAAGCTGCATAAGAGGGGAGATGTGAATATTTAAGAATAAGTTAAGGGAGAATTAACAAGGCTATCAGCTTAATCAACTTAATCGTAAGAATGCTTGATTTATTGTTGATACCTTAAAATATATTTAAAATGGATGAATGCGTAAAATTGTATGTTGAATTAGAAATGTTGTGGCACATGTTTTAATTGGTTGACTAAAAACTAATATGTGATGAAGTGGTGTATGGGAAAAGGTGCAAATTGTTCCTAGAAATATGATATTAGAGACCACTTATGGGATTTGAAGTGAAGGAAGTCCATTCATTAATTTATTGAGATTGTATCAACATATTATTTATCATACATATCAATGTTTTAAGAGTAGAAAATTTGGAGGAATGGGCTTGCAGGGTCATTTTTACTGACAAACTTAGTTTGAAAATTTTCAAGTGAAATAATTTAGGAGTTATTTTGTGGCATTAAATGAGTAGTTTCTGTGGTGTTTATATTACTATGGACCTAGATTCCATAATATAAACATTTATACCTTTCCAATGATGCAAGATTCACTTCAATTAGAGCTCATATGCAAACATTATGCCTCCCGAAAGTCGACCTATTGGAAATGACCATCATTATTTGAGAGAATGTCATGTCAACCCCTATTCATGGAAAATGAGATATCCACATGATCATGATGAATAAAACTATAGAAGAGTCAATATTGTAACTCTAGTTACGAGTTGAAGGAGTCAAACTTAACCACTAGTAAGCTATTGGGCTTTGTTATAATTGCACCACAAGGAGGGAAAGGGGTTCCATTATAGTCAAGTGTATTTGATTCCATAGATGGTAAAAGTATATGAGATTGGATAGATAAATAGAAAACAAATAGGTTTTGTGTACTATAGCATCCAATAACTCATCTCTCACTTTTTTTTACTTGCATCCATTTCCAGTTAGATAAAGAGAGATCAGAGTAGACTCACCTTCCAGCTAGCATTTCTTAGATAAGGGTTTCATATGTGTTGATGCCTCGAAAATCGTTACATCAACATCGGGGGATAACCACCCGGTCCGGACCTTAATACAGCTCCTTTTCCGTTTGGGATGGTGGCTCCGACTGGATATAATGGGACCAGTTTCCCAGTAATGAATAAAAGGGGGTGGATGAATGATTGGTTTTCTAATAAGTGATAATAAATGGAGGACTTACTCTATGAGCGAAAACGTAGATGACTATTTTATCCCGGGAAGCTTCTATTCTTAAGTGCAATGTTTAGTGATCTGTGTTCACTGATAGGCATATAGACGACACTATTCAATAAACAAAGACATTTATTTAAATGATAATTGCTTCGTTCAAATAGTTGAACGAAGTAATTGATAGAACATTGTTACACTTCTCTTTTTTTTATATTACTGATACATGCATGATTAGAAGAATAGCAAACTGTAAACATCCAATAGTGGAAAGTATAAAGTCTACTGTTAAAACACATTCACATATTCAATAATAGCAAGAATGATCAAACAACAATTCACATAAAAAGAATAAACTCAGACATAGATAACAGTACCATATGAGCTGCAAATCATTCCCAACGTCAATCACAATTTGAATTCCTTCTTCCGACTCAGAAATACTTTTAAATAAAGGCAGTAGTGCACATCCACATAAAAGCTTCGTTATCAAAATTTGGAAAAATTGGTCCAGTTTTCATAAAAAGAATATGCCTGAAGTACAGTAGTGCAACTTCAGGCTTAAGTCATATACAAAAAACTTACGACCCTTTCTAAATACATGAAAGGGTCTATAAATACTAAACTAAGCTAACAAACTACAAAATTAAAATGCTACTAAATTGGTATAATCCGATCTTGAATATCTCCCCCACAGAAATCTGGTAATCGGCAGCATGATTCATCATTCTGGCTGTTTTCCTTTTGTCTTGAGTTGGCATATTGCCAGCATTGGTTCCACTTCTTGAGGGCGGCTGAGATGAGAATTGATTTGAGTAGCATAGGTTGCATCGTGTATATCGGGAATGATACACCCGATTGCATCCGTTATGCATTTGAGGGCGGCTCTCTAGATGTATGGTTTTACTAAGAACAACCAATAGGTGTCCCAAGTTAAACTTTTAATTCCTGAGATCAATCTCCCATTCTTTTCTAGATCTTGGTGACATGACTGCTCCAATGTCTTGGCTGATAATAATTTACCTGGTGTACATTGAGAAATCATGTTAGATAAATAGAGAGTATTGTTGATCAAGTCAATCAAATTGTTCATAGATAATTTGCATCTAGAAACCGCTCTCTCTGCTTTCATTAATTGGGACTGCTACTCCATGAATAGAATTTCTTTATGGAATTCTAAAATTTTGGGCAAGTTTGCTGCCTGTCCCTCAATAGTGTCCTGCCAAGTAAGAAAATCTGTTAAAGTCTCATAGGCTTGCTCTAAATTCTGCCTGGCATCAACTGATTTGTCTTTTATAGATGTTGTTATGTCGCACAGAGGTTCAACTTGGGCAATTTCATGACACAACAATCTTATTTGTGTTATTAATACCTTATTAATCTGTGTTGCCTCTGCTCTGAAATCGGCAGGCTAGGGAAGACTCTTGAACTTCTCTACTTGAGCTGATAATTGAGCAATTTGCTCATCTTTTGTCTTTGCCATTTGTTCATTCATTGCTTTCAATTTTGCTAATGCCTCCGATAATTCTTTTTGCCTTTGAATCGCTCCTGAATCTGCCCTCTGTTTCTCTTCATGCAACTGTTTGTTGAGTTGGTTATTTAACTGTTGCTGCGTGGACAGTTACTGTTGTAGTTGTTCTGCCTTCTGATGTGCCTCCGATAGCTGTGTTTGTAGAGAAGCGATCACCTGATCCTTTTCTTTCAACAAATTGCTTACCTCCGATGCTTTATCCATGGTGGCTACCGAATAGGCACCAGCATATTGGGACAACTTTGTCAGGTCATCGGAGGGGTCGAATTCTTCCTTCCACACCACATTGGCTGTTACTGTTTGTTCGAGGAACAGGAAAGGTTGATCAATCCTTCTCCTTTTCCGCTGTCACTTTATTACAGCCCTATGTTTTGGGCTATAGAAAACATCCAATGGAGGAATATCCTCCACTTGCAAAATAATTTGATCTGAAGGATCCTTGGGAATTATTTCCACTTCTGTAGTTGGGGGTAGACCGCTGGTTTCTTTGCTTGGAACCTCCTTTGACGCTGTATCTTGTGTATCGGCATCCATAGAGCTCTCAAGATTGCTTATAATTGAATTAAATTGTTGCCATTACTGGAGCAATCTTGGGTCAATTTGAGTGTTGACACTCACCTCCTTGCTGCTCTGCTCTTGCTGCTTTTTCTGTTCCTCCTCCGAAGTTCCTCCTGCTCTCTTCTTTGGACTTCTTCAAAGATTTCGGATGTAGTAGGAGGTTCGTTGGTAAGCTGCTGCTTAGGCTCGCTTGATTGTATCATCGGGGCAGTGGCTAACAAATCTAGAGGCAGAGTTTGCAACCTCTGCTCTCTAAGTTTGTTAAATTCAACTAACCCGTCATCATGGTATCTCATTCTAGCTATCTGTTGCACCTGAAATATCGATTCGGCTGAGAAAAACAGGTCATCAAACTCATCTTCCTTATGTTCAAATTTAGTGAGTTTGGCCTGGTCTAGAACATTATAGACGACTTTGTTCGGATCAAAGCGTCTATTAGGCAGAGTGGCGAGACTTAGTATATTAATATTTTCCGTCTGTTTCTCTGCATGTTTATAATCATGCAAAGTATAGATGCCACACCTTAGAGGAAAAGGAGGCCAAACTTGCTTCATTGAATTCCTGAGAGTCTTTGTAGCTGATGCGGTTGTAAGCTGATATGCTATCTCTCGAGCTAATAGTTTGTCTGGTATATATAAGGGGAGGATATGAGGCCTGGCCTAACTGCCGAAAACTCTTACATAAGTGAATTTTTCTTCTCCAAACTAGGTTCCTAAGGCTGTCAAGTCAATCTCTGCCTGAGAGGAGATCTTAGGAGCAGGTCTATCAAAAATTTCATAGTAAATAGGTGGCATGAATCCATTGCAGACTTGATATAAGTGGTGTTTATAATGAGCTTTCCATAATTTATGGTGGTAGATATGAATGGGCATAGGGTCCTGTGGAGTCCATCTCCACCCTAACACAGGAAACTTGGAATTAAAACAGAGGGTGTCTAAAATGTAGGCACTGAAGTAAAATGGAGGGATGAACCTATCAGTAACACGGGATTTGTTTCTGAAGTCAAGAATAGTTGTAGGTGTTGAAAATAATACTGAGAGGGGGGGTGAATCAGTATTATCAGGATACTTATTCTTTTTCAAAACAACTGATATACGCTACTTCAATTTAATAAACCTGCGTATGTACGCCGTTATGCAGAAGAAAACCCGCGTATACAGAACATGCTTTTATTTTACTTAATCTTTCTGATGATGATTGTTAGTCAGTGATGCAGAATCTAATAGCAGTATCCAGAGACAGTAAAACAGAGCAGAAAGACAATCAGACACAAGAACACAAGATATAAGGTGGAAACCCAATGTGGGTGAAAACCACCTGCTGCAATTCGCCTCTATATTCCTTTTAAATTAGAAAACTTCTTTTACAATGTACTGGTGCAGTCCTTTTACCAGTACGCAGGCTGCAACCTGCAGAGAGCTACTACTCTCTCTCTCGTTCTCCAGTTTTCTCCTGGAAGGGAGCAACAACCCCCTTTTGCTTTTGTACTAGCCAAGATACTAGTATGTAGA
>APFE030682359.1:116223-143762 GCA_000404065.3 Pinus taeda
GTGAATCCTATGGGCCAAATACCATATTTGTAAAAGAGGTATGGTAAATTAATAAAAATATAAATAAATGAGAGCTATGGTAAACAAATAAAACTTTTTTTTATATTTACTCCATAAGTCACCTTATATTTACGAACACTCAAAAAATGCGTTATATTTAGGTGAAACCTATGGGCAAAAAACTATGGGACAAATACCATGGACTAGATTGTTATTAATACCATGCAAAAAAACATTATTAACCCTAATATTAGTATTAATAAAAATAAAAATGGCACATGGTATTCACCTGGGTAGCCTATTTAAATGGGGGAATTAAACCAGCATAGATCCATCTTTACTCTGGATCTACTAACCCCCGAGAGGTATCAAATAACATGATATGAAAACTAGCATAGGGTGAAAAAATATTTGATCCCTCTAGGGGCTTGGTGGATCAAGAGTAAAATGGATGTTGTAATTTAATTAAACCAGCATAGATCCATCTTTACTCTGGATCTACTAACCCCCGAGAGGTATCAAATATCATGATATGAAAACTAGCATACAGTCAAAAAATATTTGATCCCTCTAGGGGCTTGGTAGATCAAGAGTAAAAATGGATGTTGTAATTTAATGTATGTTAAACATTTTAGCTTGGTTAAAATAAAAATAAAAATAAAAATCAACTATTAATTTTATTAATTTTTATAAATTACTAATAGTAAATTTTAAGCTCCAGGTTTATGATAACACATGGTAATACCAAGATCTTATAAGATTTTATAATTGAGTAAAATATTCGCCATCCTTGGTGAGAGATTCGCCAAAAAAGTATATATACATATTATATTATTGATAAAATCGCCTTCCATTTTTCCTACATACCATGGAGATTCGCCCATTTATTATACTTATAAATTTAGGGGGGGTTCTTAAAATTTTCCCTGATTATGGGTTTATTGAGAGTATGTGCAATGCGTATTGGTTGCATGTGAAATTTAATTATGTACCCAATGAGTGCCTACACTTGAATTTTGAGTAAACCCACAAGGTGATAAGTAAAAAATATGACTTAAAAAATTAGTTTCTTTCTTTCAATTTGAAAATTCATGGCACTTACCTTATTATTATTATTATTATTTCATAGAAGACCCATTTTATACTACAAATTTCCTATATTTATTGTAAAAGCTAATTTAAATTCACATGGCACCCCATCATAACCAAATTTAAAGGAGGTTGATTAACCCATAAATTATTGTATATTCCACTCGATAGTTCATCACAAAATATTTATTAAAATAATATGTAAATATATACTATGAAGGGTTAATTCCTTTAGATTCTACATATGTTATTATTGATTTTATTTTTTATGCATACAATAGATAAAATGTGGAATATAGAGAATAATGAAATAAAAACACACACAAATCATAGTGAACACCAAGATATTCTCTATGAATCCCTTTGAGGAGAAATCCTAGCTACAGTGGTACTACTTTGCTCACGTTTCTTTAAGTAATGCAAGTAAAAGAAGAAGGCACTCTCTATGGAGTTATCTAAGACCTTGGGGTTGTAGGCTACTATAGAACACAAACGCCCTATGTTATGCCCTCTCATTTCCACTCCCAAGTCATAATGGGGAACAAGATACAATAAAAAATCAATGGAACCCCTTTTCCTCCTAGTGGGCCAGTTATAACACTACTCGATAACCAACTAAGGGTTAAGTTTGACTCCTCCATCTCTTAACTAGAGTCACAATGTTTACCCTTCTAGGGTATTATTTATATTCTTCACATTGATAGCCCCATTTTCTATGAACAATATGGACTAATTTGGAATCCTCTAAAATTATGTTCGTCAATCACAATAGGTCAACTTTTTGGATGCATAACTTTTGCATCCAAACTCCCACTGATGTATTTCTTGCACCATTGGAAATATATCTTATTGTATAATAAATTCATATGGTTTTTATCTTAAGTGGGAAAATTTTACCCCGAAAAACATAATATAAGGCCTCAAAATGACCCTAAGAGATTTTAGGCCCCAATCCTCCAAAATGGATCTTGTCAATAAAAATGTACACGTACATTGAATCCTTCAATTTTTCTTCTCTGAAAGCACCAATATGGATGGAAAATTATACAATGACCCAGTCTAGATCATACCTTTTCATTTGGAGGACATTGGTCCCCAAAAAATTTACTAAATGAGGTGAGGAAATGTTTCCTCTAGCTTCTCCCTAAAGTACCATTTACCCTTACTTGGAAGAAATCCTTTCAACCTAACTTACAAAAGGTTATGTTTCCCTTGTCTTGTATTTCTGGACCTATTTTGAAAAACTAATCATACTATGTCAAATATGCTTGAGCATCTAGAGTTATGTCCTTTATAAAATGTAGGACCTTCTCCTCTTTTTTATCTATCTTGGAAGGATCATAGTGTTTGATGTTTTCCACATTCATCGCTAAGTAAATGCACATGTACGGGGGTAAGCTGATTCTATATGCATTATCTCCCATCTTCTCCAGTATCGTGAAAGGACCATATCACAAAGTCTTGATTTCTGTACCAAGACCCTATAACCTCTTCTTTTTCAACTATGACTATACTCAAATTCCTACTCTAATGGATTCTTTGTTTTGTGTTGATAATTATTGGCATTGTTCTTTTCTTATGACTTCTTTGGTGTCTCCAATAATTTTAAATAGATATGCCTATTTTTATTGACAAATTTGTATTTCCTTAAGGCATCCCCTATGATATTCTCCCTCACTCCTCTTTGCCTTCCATATGCAATATACAAAGGTGAAGGTAGAAAATATGAAAAATGATTTTCAAAAGAGGAGTTACTAATACAAATTGTATTTCTATATTATAAGAGTGTTGTATATATATAAAAAATTCATCCCAAGTCTTCGAGTGCTTTTGATTGTAACCCCTCAAAACTTGCACCAAATTCCTATTAACTACTTCTATTTTCCCATCTATCTATGGATGAAATATCGTAGACTTCATTAACTTCATGTCCATTGTTTCCCTCATTGTAGTCCAAATTGCATTGTTAAATTTGGTGTCCTTTCTTGAAATGATGATCCTTGGTATCCCAAAGTACACCAAGACTTGTTCAAACAACAAGATTACTACTTATTTCCCTTTGATGGTATTTTTATAGGGCATGCTAATGCACATCTTGTTGAACCTATCAACTACCATGAACAAGTAGTAATATTCCAGCTTGGTTTCTTTTGAACCTCCCATAAAGTCCATGTAAATTCTTTCCCAATGATGAGTAGGTACAACTAAGGGATGGTATAGACCCTATTTCTTGTCACTAGGATTACTAGTACAACAAAAATTTAATGAACCTAGTTACATCTTCTTGCATCCTAGGCTAGTACACATGTCTATGCAAATTGGCAATTGCCTTCCCAATACCAAAATGCCCAACAACCTTTGAGTTGTGAGCCTTTCTAATTAGCTGTAATCACTCAACTTAGGAACACAACGTTTTTATCCTATAAGGTAAACCATTTTGGATATGATATTCAATTTTGATGTCACAATCATCCACATGATTATGGCCCTATAACTATTTATACACCTCCTTGAAATCCAGATCATCTATTTATGCTTCTTTGTATGCATCATGGGTGAAAGGCTCCATGTGCATTAGAGTTCCCATAGTTGTGGTTTTTTATGTGGGTGGCCTTGAAATCATGTTTTCCAGCTTGTTTGTTCTACCCTTCTTGTACTTGATCACCAAATGAAATAGTTGTAAGAACCCCATCCATTTGTAGCGTTTAGTCTATTGTAACTTACTCTTGGCCTATAGGTATTGTAGAAGCTAGAAATATATTTGGATGACCATTATTCATTCTGGTGGATATGAGTGGCCACCCAACTCTTCCATTAACTTAATGATTCTTTATCTTATTGGAATTTTTTCCATGGCTTTTGGGTCCCAAAATGCTAGGGCCATTTTGAGGCCCTAAGTCATGTTTTTGGGAAATTTAGGGGGCTAAGGGTCGTTATGGCATATCGTGGTCCTAGTAAAAGTTGTAGCTCTCAAATACTTCTTTTCAAAAATATATTGTGCATTCCAACTTTAGATTCTAGGTAAAAGTTGTGCCCCTAAGAAATTGATGTACCAACCAACAACCTTGGACCCTACAAACCTTTTGACACCTCATATTCTATGGTTAGGGTTTTGTACCTCTACAATTAATTCTTTATGTTAAAAGGAAAATAATTAAACCTCTTGTAATGGATTTTTCACATTTGTGTAGCTGCAATATATGTTTCTTATGAGACAATGACCACAATTATATCCAACTTGTGTTTATAGTATTCTTCTATTTTATTTACTAAAATAAGTTGAGTTTTCACTATATTTCTATGCTCTATGTTATATTTATCTATGTATGTGTTTTATTTCCTTTCATGCCTTTAATTTCATTCCAGGTGCAACCCAAATCAATGTTCTAAGAGATGTTTTATCCTTATTGTTTCTTAATGCATGACCCCACCAACATCAACTTGGTACAAAGAGTTGGATCTCGAGATAGTTGCACTTGGGAATGATCACTCTTGTCAAAACAAGTGATATCCCATGGAAGAAGAAAAGAGAGATGATAGAGTAGGATGATGTAGGATCATCAGTTAAACTCAAATGACCGAGAAGGTAAAAAAAAATTTACCAGAGGAGTTGGTTCCTCAAAGTGTGGAATTTGTTAGCTATCTTAGATTAATATTATAACTAATATTGTTAAATTCCATTTAATCCCTTTAATATTAGAAAATTATTAAGCTAGGAAGCTCGAGAGGCTTGCTTGTAACTAAATTAGGCCATCTAATCCTTTATTCATGGATCTAGAAGAATTCCATCATTTTATTTATCATTTTTTTAATATAATGGAAAGAGGTGTGGGTTTGAGTGTGGAAAAATACTTTACAGAGTTGTCTATATTTTACTCTGTGATCAATGTGTAATTATTTTTTAAGTTCCTTTGTTAATTATATGCTTTTGCAATTGAACACTATTGAAAAAAGGTCACATTAGTGATTTGTGTAGGTGGTCATATAGAATCATGTATATTAAATATGGAAAAAGCTATTTTCCTTAATAATTGAGCATGAAGAGGTCAAATTAGTCTATCATGAAATCTTTGTCAAAAGAGAGGGGTCAAAAGTAGAAAACCACGGAAGGGGTTATTTTCCAAGAAAAAGAGTGGTCAAAATACATGTGAGGGAGACAGACATCAGTATGTCAAGTGTTGGAGATATCTCCTTCCCGAACTCTATTTCCCTAGAGTTCCAAAGAACTATTTCCTATTAAAACATCGGGGTCTCCAAATAATGGGGGTTGAGGAAATAGAACCAAAGTTTTGTCGGAGGATTCTCGTCAAGGAAGAAATTCCTTAGAAGAATCTTCCACGTGGGTTTCCAAACGAGGTAGGGCCTTCAAAGCACTAGGGTTACGTAGATTTTTAAAATGTTGGGGTTAGGTGTAAAAGGTCAGCCTAATGTGCACCTCCAACACATTGGGGCGCCGTGCTAAGGCCTGAAAACAAATTAAAGCAAGGGGTGACATGCTAAGGCCTTAAAACAAATTAAAGCACGGGGTGATGAGACTATGAAGTGATGAAGACAAAACATATTTCTTCCCTAGAGGTTTTTCCTCTAAGAAAAAAGTGGAACTCACTTCCAAAGCACTCGGGTTTGGGGTTTGGGGTTGGTAATTGATGTGAGATTCAAGAGTGATAGCTGACAGAGAAATATTTACATCCCTCAGATTCTATCTCCTTGGAAATATTTGAAGCAAGCCTTTTGCATTGGATAATAAAACATCAGGTTCTAGGGTATATAAGAAAAGGGTTATAGCCATGGTCATGTGAAACCTTGGGTTTTAAGCATAGGTGCTGAGGTATGGTTTTTTTGTGTGTGTATATTGTATAGTATATAATTGCTCTGGGGTTTTAATATATACATAAGGTAACACCCTTCCCCTTGCCATATATTATGTATTACAAAGACTTGGTTCTGATGACTATATTATGAAGAGGGCTTGAACTCAGTGGTTTTTTTTTATATAAAAGGAATGATCCCGCTCAACTATTCTTATAATAAAATTTTAATTTGGGACTTGGACCCCAGTCTTGGATGGTGGTTTTGTATTGAATTCGGGGGTATGATATATAATTTGATTGGGTATGTATATATTATAATTTAAAGCCTTAGGCCTGCATCATAGGAGATCCCATCACGTTGTTTCTATAAGGACTCACAAGAGAGGAATGAGGCGATGGAAAAAATTGTCTAGATCCTTTGATGACTTCCAATAGCAGCTGAGCCACCTTCAATGAGTGACAATTTTGGAGGTGTGACACCCTTCAAGGTACAAGTTAACTTTGATATCCCTTTACTTGAAGGCCAAATATATGAATACTCTTTGGATAAATTCTTAAATATGTTAGAGGGCTATTACCTTGTCCAAAAAAATTCTAACAATGGAAATATCACCTTTGTGTTCCTCAAATCCCTTCCCCATGTTAAATATTCATGGGAAGGTTACTAGGAGAGGCATAACAAATATATGTTTCTAATATTCAATAGAGGGTCCACTTGTGAAGCTTTTTTTGATGCCCTTAAGGAGGAATTATACCCCATAAGGAACTGTAATGACTAGTACACAAGAAAGACAACCCTACAATAAGAGAGAAACTAGATAGTGCTAGAGTACACCAATATTTTCCATACCTTGTGCTTAAAGCTATGTATCAAAGACTCTAAGAAACACCTAGTTTTTAAGTACCACAATGGTATACATAGGTACATTTGAATGGAGATGTATTTATTGGAAATGTCCTTAGTGGGATCTACTTATTGATATGCTTTCAAAAATGGAAAAAAATTGAAGCAGAGGAATAAGTGTGAGTTCAAATATACAAATCCATTACAACAAAAAAATAGAGAAGGATGCACAAACTCATAAAACAAGTGATATAGCAATGAGATTCAACCTCAAGATAACCATCTCAATTAATAGGAAAATAAGGGTAATGGGAAGTCAAAAGAGGACACTAGAAAGTGGCGTGAGTTCCATAAAAGTCCATAGCACAACAACCCCTAGCACAAAAATGATGAATGCCGCTCAAAACAATAATTGTTGTTGGAACTTAAAGTAAAAGAAATAGAGTCTAGATTTGATAGGCTAAAGGAAAGGGAATAATAAATACAAAACAAAATTCTACCATCACAACCACAAATATTCAACCAAAAGAGATATATGTAATCATAGAAGGAAGTGTTGTTTCCATTCATAGATGTGGGTGAAGGTTACCCCAATATATTTCATTGTTGACAACAAGATCTAGAAGAAATTGATCTCAGTCAAGGTAATCAATAAATTGAAGCTACTAATAGTTCCACACCCCCAAGCATATACCATTGGTTTTTTGAGCCATGTATGTGACATTAGTGTCAACTAACAATGCCACCTATCCTATGACATCAATCCCTTCAAATATAAGGAATCGTGTGATGTTTCCCCACTCAAAGTTTTTGATGCTCTTTTACGAAAACATCATGTTTTTTATGAGTAACATCCTCATAATTTCATTGTTACTTTAGAAGTTTATGTCTACAAGGTACCAGATGTAGTTTTGATTACCACAAATTCATTTATCTTAGCAAAGCAATGCCAAAAGGTAATCCCTCAAAATGTAATTTTGTCTTGTTTGTGGTTTGGTTAGAAGATGAAAGGAAGGTCATTGTGACCACCATAACCTTAGCATAAGCATGTGGATAAGATTGTAGAAAATTACAAAGATATATTTGTTGCACTTGTGGGGGTTCCTCTACATTTCCATGTCACACACATAATTGACTTGATACTTGGTGCTCCTTTGCCTAATTAACCCATATATAGACACACACTCTCTCTCAGTGAATAAGGAAATAAAATGACATATGTAGGAATTTACAAGGTAAGTTCCTCAGATAGAACACCAAAGGAAACCACTCACAAACAGATCACAGATTAAAACCCTCAAAGAGGGAAACAGTCCATGGCCTAAGCCAACACAACCACTTCAGGCAATTTATTAATAAAAGAATGAAAATTTACATAAGCTTCTATCATGAACGGTCACCTTACAAATGACCCTCCATGCTCTTTAAATAGAGATCATGGGCCAATTGGGTGTTAAGCCACAAATCAAGTGTCGGTAATACCGAGGAGAGAATGAATCGTCATATCACTACATATCGTGACCGATGGATTGTAAGTTACAAAAGTACATAGTAAAGAAACACACTTTAGCTAACTCTACACTAGACCAAGTTATACTTAACTATTTCCTATGTGTCAGAATATCCTAACATCCCCCCTTAAGAACAACTTGGGATAGGAATTGAAGGATGTACAAATATGACACAATAGGAGAAGGAAGGAGGCATTAGATCCTATCCCCCCTTAGTGACAACTTCCTGAACTCCAACCATAAATCAAAGCTTAGTAAACTTCGCCTCTGTAAAGATGTTTGCAACTTGATCATCTGTTGAACAATATTGCACTTCAAGAACATGGCCATGAATGAGCTTTCTGATGAAGTGAATGTGTAGTTCAATGTGTTTTCTGCGCTAATGTTGGACTGGATCTTTGCATAGTTGAATGGAACTTTAATCATCACACCAAAGTGTAGTTAGATGATGCCAATGAAAGCCAAACTGGGACAGGATCTGACGAAGCCACATGGCTTTCTTACTAGTTTCTACAACGCCACGATACTATGCTTCTTCTGAATAAGGAGAAATGGCACTTTGTTCCTTGCAAGCCCATGTAATAGGTCCAGAACCAAGAGTGAACACATAACATGCAGTAGACTTCTGATCATTAGGGTAACCATCCCAATCAGAATCCATGAAACCAACCAATAGAGGAGATGTTGCTACACTGTAATGCATCCCAAACTGAAGTATACCTCAAACATAACGAAGTATTCTTTTAGTTGCTTTCCAATGAATTTCATGTGGTTTTTGCATAAATCGGGCAATAAGGCCAACAACAAAGGAAAGGTCAAGATGGGTATGGGTTAGATACAGAAGTTTTCCTACAAGCTAACGGTATAAGGTAGCATCAACTTCAGGGGAAGTACAAGTGACTAAAATTTTGGCACCAGACTGAAAGGGAGAAGGGGTTGGCTTATAGTCTTCCATGTGAAAGTGGCGTAGAATATCACATGCATACTTGGACTAGGAAAGGGAAATACCTTCCTTGGATTGCAAGACTTGAAGACCAAGAAAATAATGCAAGTGTCCTAAGTCTATCATTTCAAACTTCTTTTTAAGACTGGGCTTCAAATGGTTTACAAGGTTGGGATCATTATCAACAAGGATAAGATCATCAACATAAAGAACAAGAATGATAAGAGACATACCCACTTTCTTGGTGTAGATAGCATTGTCAGAATGACACCTAGAAAAGCCAGCATCTAAAAGAAAGCTATCCATTTTGGCATACCAAGTCCTAGGGGCTTGCTTGATACCATAAAGGGATTTCTTAAGCCGACATACAAGGTTGGATTTTGTTTGTATAAAGCCAGTAGGCTATTCCATATAGATTTCTTCATGCAAGTCCCCATGCAAAAAAGCATATTTAACATCCATTTAATGGAATTCCCATTTGAAAGAGGCAGCAAGGGAAATAACAAGGCGGATAGAGTTCATTTTGGCAACAACAGAGAAGGTTTTAGTATATTCAATGCCTTCAACTTGTGAAAAACCATTTGCAACAAGACGAGCTTGATGTTTATCAACTTTTCCATCTGGTCCGTACTTGGTTCTATAAACCCATTTGCATCTAACAAGTTTTCATCTCTTTGGAAGAGGAACAAGATCCCATGTATAATTTGCCAATAATGAATGATATTCTTCATTCATAGCTACATCCCAATTTGGATGGCCTGAAGCTTCTGCAAAGGTGTCAAGGTCATAATTTGCTGAAGCTTGAGCCAGTAAATAAGAGGCTCTATCAAACTGAGAACGTGTATGTCACTGATATGTAGGGTCACCTGCAAGAGCACCTGTTGCATCTCGAGTAGCACAAACCCATTTTGGAAGCTGAGGAGCTGAAGGAGGAACCTGAGAAGGTGGGGGAGGATTTTCATCCTCGCTATCATCATCTGAAGAAGAAATATTTTCAGAAGTAGAAGGTATAGAGAGAGGTGGCACATCCGCCAAACTAGGCTTGTAGTTAGATATATTTTCAACAAACTTTACATCTCTTTTAATGATAACATTTTTGGTCTTAAGTGGAATAAGTCTATATGCTTTAACACCTTCAAAATATCCAACAAAAATACATTTTTCACTCTTAGGTTCTAAAGATTTATGTTTCTCATCTGGAATATGGGCCCATGCTTCAGTTCCAAAAACATGAAAGTGACTTACATCTGGTTTAATTGAGCTCCATGCTTCTTCTGGAGTGATATTATTTAAAAGCTTAGTAGGAGTGAAATTTACTATGTAATTTGCACAGTTAATTTCTTCTGCCCAAAAATTAAGATTAAGTCCTTTAGATTGAACCATACAATTAGCCATTTCCTTTAAGGTGCGATTCTTCCTTTCAACTAGACCATTTTTTTGTGGAGTATATGGAACAATATGTTGCATTTGAATTCCATTGTCAATGCAAAAGTTAATGAATTTGTTGTTAACAGATTTTCCACCATTATCAGATCTTAGCTTAAGAATTTGATGTCCAGATTATTTCTCAACAAAGGCCCTAAAGGCCAAGAAAATGTTAAATACTTCACTCTTGAGTTTTAAGAAGTATACCCAAGTGTGTGTGGAGAAATCATCAATGAAAGTTAAGAAATACTTGTAGCCAGAGAATGAAACAACTGGAAGTGGACCACATAAATCACTATGCACAAGCTATAAAAGGGCTGACGTGTGCTAAGAGGCACGCTTTTCAAAACTATCCTGATGATGTTTTCCGAGTACAAATCTGAAACAAACACCATCTCTACAAGATATCATAGGAAGACCTGTCACCATATTTTATTTACATATATTTTGAAGGGAGCAATAGTTTAAGTGACCAAATCGCTCATGCCAAACTTTTCTCACTTCATCATTATGAGCAACAAATACTAAGGGAAGACTTGATGACCCAAATTTGTTAAACTTATACAACCTTGTAGAATCATCAGCAATGCCAATAGCTAAAATTTGTCTAGAATCTCTTAGGTCCTTAATTACAACATCGTGAGGTGAAAATTCAACGATTTTACCTTCACCTGAATGAGTTACCTGATATATAGATAGAAAGTTGCAGGATAACATTGGAACACATCATACATCATTAAATTGAGCATTGTCTAGATGAACAATTCCAGTCTCTACAACTCTAAGAGATCTATCCTCACCAACATATAAATTTTTGGTGTTACAATCAGTTAGAGAAGAGAACATGGCTTCGTTTTTGGCCATGTGATAAGAAGCTCAAGAATCAATGAGCCACTCATGAGAATGAGAATAAGAAGATACATTTAGTGCATAACCAGATCAAGATGCTTGACAACCACATGCAGAAAGTGTTATTCCTGAAGATGAAGTTGAAGTTGAAGAGTGCTCTGTTGAAATATGGCAACAAGAATATTCCAATTTAATTTGTCCTTGAATAAAATTGTGAATTAAAATCGAATTTAGTCTTAACAACTACCTGGAATTAATTAATTAATTCATTTCGAATTAATTAGTTGGAGAAATTCAAGTTAGAAGTATTTCTGAAGTCATGCAAGAGTTATCCCTTAAATAAAGGAGATAAGATTGAGTTATATTTGAGTTGTAATTAGTTAACTCAGTTTACTGAGTTAAGTCTAGTTAAATTAGTTCCAAATTGTTTTAGGAACTAATGGTGAGTTAACAGTCAATTGATGCATGCATGCACTCAACTAGTGCTACTCCAGTTAACTAAAGATTCCCTCATCAGAGACTCATGCATGTCTATTTTGAGAAAGACCCAATTGAGATTAATGTCAAGGACAATGTACTATCAGTTGCATGCATTTTATCATGGATAAAACTCATGCATGCAGTCAAGGGAATCATTCCTTGAGGATTGCGCAGTTCTGACAATGTGTGAGTGAGTGTTACACTTGGTTGAAGGAGAATCATCCCAAAGGAACAACGCAAGGAAATAGGAGCTTGGAGGGCAGAGAGGAAGCTAGAGAGTAGCCAAGATTTCCTGTGAGCATCTATGAGGATTGTACTAAGAGCTGGCTAGTTGTGAGAGCTAAGGCTTTGTATAAGTCCTATGTATTTCCAACTTGTATGATAATACAAACAATGGGGTTTTTAGCTGAGGCCTTCCCCGAAGTATTTTCATGTGTATTGTGCATTGATTCTTCTTCTTCTGGTTATATTGTTCAGCTCGATCTTTAAGCTTCGCAAATTGATAGTAGAAGTAGGTTATAGTATTTTGCTTTGATTTATATTGCATTAGCGAGTTAACCTACAACAGATTTTCTACATGGTCTCAGAGTGAGATTTGTAGGAAATTTCTACATGGTATCAGAGCTTGGATTTGTAGGAAATTTCTACATGGTATCAGAGCTATGAACAATATACTGAGAAGAGAATTTGAATTTTGAAGTTCGAGGTTTCAGGTGCAAATCGAATTCATATCATACTTCAAGGTTGGCCAATTCCATTCTATGGCTTGAGACTCGAGTATGCCTTGGAAGGTAGCTTGAATTACATAGCATGGAAAGATAGAATGGAGGTTGTTTTAGAAGGCAATGGCTTGAAGGAATTCATTGATCAAGAAATCCCAAAGCCAACTTCAACTAATGCACAAGAGTTGGCTGAGTAGAAGAAGTGTGTGGTGAAGGTGAGATGGATCATCCTTGAGGTAGTTCGAGACCATATTGTCTTGAGTCTCCATGGGAAGGATACTCCATTTTCAATGCGGAAGACATTAAAGGACCTCTACCAGAATAGTAGCGACCAGAGGAAATTGGAACTCAAGGATAAGCTTCGAATAATCAAGATGGAGAAGGGCGATACTATTTCCACATATCTGAACAAGCTCACCACCTACAGAAATGAGCTTGGCAGTGTGGGAATAACCACTATCGATGATGATATGGTGAGCCTCACTCTCCTTGACCTTCCAAAGAGTTGGAATAGTTACCAGGACTCTGTGAATGGAAGGGAGAAACTGCCGGATTGGGAATGACTGTGATCATATCTTATGCAGGAGGAGATCAAGAGGAGCACACGAGATGGTTCTTCATCCAAGAATGATGATGAAGAAAATATAGCCTTAGCAAGTAAGGCAAGGAAAGGGAAGGGGAAGGCTTCCCATTTCAAATAGAATTCTTCTCATGGAGGTAAGAAGGGTGACATGTCCAAAGTGAGATGCTTTAATTTTCACGAGATAGGACATTATATGACTAATTTCTAATCGAAGAAGTCCAAGAAGGGATTCTCGAAAGGATCAGAAGGTGAGGCATTAGCCTCTCAGTTCGAAATGGACTTTAGCCTCATCGCATGCATGGTGTTATCAATGATGGGTTGTGTCTGGTATCATGATAGTGGAGCCTCATTCCACATGACTAGTGATAAAATAATATTTAGTGCCTTGGAGGAGAAAGACCTCAAGATGCGAATATAGATGGGTGAAGACGAAAGGTATAGTCTTTCAAGAGTGGGCACGGTTGCTTTTCAGACGGAGCATGGACCTCCTATCATCTTGACAGATGTGATGTACGTGCCTGGATTGAAGCAAAACTTGGTATCGGTGGTGTTGTTGGAGGACAAAAGCTATGATGTTGTCTTCAATAAAGGAAAGGCGTTCCTAAGACACATAGCCATGGTTCAAATCAAGAGGATAGGGATTTTGGTGAAAATTATCTATAAACTAGAGGTAGAGGATTGTGCAACATTGAGTACGAAAGCAGAATTGGTGCAAAGCCAAGATATTGGCAAGTTGTGGCACAGGCAGTTGGACCATTTGCATCATGTGGCTTTGAAGATAATGCAGCAGATATCTACAGGACTTCCCAAAGGTAAACTTGAGCAAGTTGACACATGCAAAGGTTGTACCTTGGGAAATTACACCAAGTCTTCCTTTCATAATCGAGATAGTTGAGCGAAGGCTATCTTAGAGCGAGTTCATACTGATGTGTGCGGACCATTCTCGATGGCATCCACAGTGAGGCAAAGGTATTATGTGATTTTCATTGATGACTATTCTCATAAATGTTGGATTTATTTCATGCAGAAGAAGGACCAAACTTTCACAAAGTTTTGTGAGTAAAAAGCTTTGGTCAAGAAAGAGCCAGGGAAGAAGATCAAGGTCTTGAGAAACGACAATGGTGGAGAACATGTCTCAAGTTTAAGGACTTCTGTGCAGCTGAAGGAATTAAACGAGAGTTGATGGCACCTCATAACCCATAGCAGAATGGGGTTGCCAAGAGGAAGAACAGAACTATCGTAGGGGTAGCACGGGCAATGTTGCATGACCAAGGCCTACCACTTCACTTGTGGGCTAAGGCATGCAACACAGTGGTCTATTTGAAGAATAGATGCATACTTGGGATGAAGACACCAGAGGAAGCTTTCTCCAGTAAGAGACTAGATGTGGGTCATTTTAGGATCTTTGGCTCATCAGCATATTTCCATGTGACAAAGGATGCACGAAAGAAACTTGAGCCGACAACAAAGTTGGGGATACTTGTGAGGTACACTGATGCACCTCATAACTATCGGGTGTACTTGCCTACCAGTCAGAGGACAGTGATTCGCAGAGATCTTAATTTTGATGAGTAGAAGGCCAAGCGAGTTTCCATTGAGAGGGAGATCCAACTATAGGCTGCGGAGGAACTGTTGGTTCCTAAGGAAGAGGAGCCTCAGATTGATGCAGAGCAGCCGTATGCAGAGGTTCTAGGAGTGGAGACATCTAGTCAAGCAAAGTCTTCCAAAGATGGATGAAAGCACACAAGAGAAACTAATAGATTGTTGAAGGATGGAAGAGAGAATGTGGGAGAACCATATTCTTAGCATGGACGGAGGAGGTCACCTGAGAGGTACACTAGATACATGGTCCTTGCTGGGGAATGTGTTGAGATTGAGCCATCTTCCTTTGAGGAAGCAGTGTAGCAACCAATTTGGGTTGATGCTATAGCAGAGGAGTATGACTCCATAGTTCGTAACAGTGTTTGGGACATGGTTCCGAGACCAGAGAACAAGTCAATTGTGAGTTCTCGTTCTCTTTACAAGGTAAAGCAAGCTGCTGATGGTAGTGTGGAGAAGCATAAGGCAAGATTTGTTGCCTGTGGATTTTCACAGGTTGAGAGGATCATGTTGGTGCAGTATATTTCAACAGAGCACCAAGACGTTGACATTTTGACAAAGGAATTTTCAAAGTGTAAATTCGAGTTCCGTAGGGAGAGGATCGGGGTGGTAGATAATCCCTTTCTTGTTGAGAGGGAGTGTTGAAATATGGAAACAAGAATATTCCAATTTAATTTGTCCTTCAATTAAATTGTGAATTAAAATCAAATTTAATCTTAACAGCAACTTGGAAATAAATAATTAATTCATTTTGAATTAATTAGTTGGAGAAATTCAAGTTAGAAGTCTTTCTGAAGTCATGCAAGAGTTATCCCTTAAATTAAGGAGGTAAGATTGAGTTATATTTCACTTGTAATTAGTTAACTTAGTTTACTAAGTTAAGTCCAATTAAACTAGTTCCAAACTATTTGAGGAACTAATAGTGAGTTAACAGTCAGTTGATGCATGCATGCACTCAATTAGTGCTAGTCCAATTAACTAAAGATTCCCTCATTAGAAACTCATGCATGTCTATTTTGAGAAAGACCCAGTTGAGATTAATGTCAAGGACAATGTACTATCAGTTGCATGTGTTTTATCATGGATAAAACTCATGGATGCAGTCAAGGGAATCATTCCTTGAGGATTGCGCATTTTTGACAATGTGTGAGAGAGTGTTACACTTGGTTGAAGGAGAATCAT
This sequence comes from Pinus taeda, assembly GCA_000404065.3. NCBI lineage: Eukaryota > Viridiplantae > Streptophyta > Pinopsida > Pinales > Pinaceae > Pinus > Pinus taeda. Next base: position 132,262 of record APFE030682359.1, read on the forward strand.
CCTAGAGGAACATTGCAAGGAAATAAGAGCTTAGAGGGTAGAGAGGAAGGCTAGAGAGAAGCCAAGATTTCATGTGAGCATCTGTGAGGATTGTACTGAGAGCTGGCTAGCTGTGAGAGCTAAGGCTTTCTATAATTCCTATGTATTTCCACCTTGTATGATAATACAGATAATGAGGTTTTTAGCTAAGGCTTTCCCTAAAGTATTTTCATGTGTATTGTGCATTGATTCTTCTTCTTCTGGTTATATTGTTCAGCTTGATCTTTAAGCTTCCACAAATTGATAGTAGAAGTAGGTTATAGTATTCTGCTTTGGTTGATATTGCATTATCGGGTTAACCTACAACAAATTTTCTACATGGTCTCAGAGTGAGATTTGTAGGAAATTTCTACATGCTCCAAATGGATGTTATGCTTCTTCATTGCTGCTTCGAAGGCTTCCATCTTCTTAAAGCATTTGGATTCTAAGTGTCCATCTCGATTACAGAAGTGGCAATGTCTATCAGTCTTATTCCCTTTGTTTTTATTTGCCTTATCATTTTGTTGAAATGATTTTTCATTTTGAGACTAAAATTGCTCAGGACCCCTGTTTGGTTTAGGACCATTATTTTTAGGATATTGCTTCGTAGGATTATTTGAATTTGGTTGTTGCTGGGTGACTAAGGCTTTCTTAGAAGAGTTTCCAATATTAAAAAAACCAAGATGTAAGAGTTTTTCTTGTTCTCTTATTAAATAATCAATAAAGGCATCAAAAGAGGGGGACTTGTAGTCTTGTCCTTAAGAAATGAAGACTTCTTTGGTAGAATGGAAGGTGGAAACAAACACATAGTAGGCTAGTCCCAACTGAGTAAGAATGGAATAGATAAGGCTATAATCTTCTTTCTTAACCTTAACACCTTCCAAGAGAAGTCTAAGGGTCTTGAACTTGGACAAAAAATCTTCAATGGAAGAAAAATTATTTGGGTCCAATGTAAGCAACTCATTTTGAGTTGATGGGCTCCAGTTTCATTTTTATTCCAAAAACTTTAGTGAATTGTTTCATTACTTCATTATGGATATCAAGTTCTGCAGAAACAAACATCCCTATCAACCCATGTGCTTGATATTTCCTATTTTCCCACTTGGCTATCTTATCTCCATCTTTAGGTTTAGTTTCTTGGCCCGAGGCTATTCTGTAAAGACCTTTACTTCTAAGTAAATCCACAATGTAGGACCACCATTGGAAGTAGTTGGTGCTGTCAAGAATAACTTAGCATGGGCTTTCCATTTTAACAAAAACTAAAGCTGTAGATGTTGAAACTAAGCGTTCCAATGGAAAGATCTCAAAAAATTAGGCTAATTAAAAAAAAACAACTTCCAAATGAAGAATTTATTGCTTTTTGAAGAAAAGTTGTTGAAGATGCCGATGAAATTTGTGAATGTGCGGAAGTCAATGATAATGTTATATTTAAAAAAAAAACCCTCATTTCCAAACTTAATCTAATTAGCTCACTTTAAAAAATAAATTATGTGAGCACTTTTATAAATAAGTGAAAGTCATTTTTACAATGGTACTTTATGAGCTACTCACTAAATTGTAACTTAAATAAAAGATAAAGAGACTTTAGAATTATAAGTGACTCACATTTTATAATGGGTGAGAACAATTTTACATAAAGGAACTTTAAAAAGTAAGTTACATGTGCTTTTTGAAAAAGTGACCCAACAAAAATAAAAACTTGAACCCAAGACCTCTATTCTCATAAAGTAACTCTGGACCAAGTGAGTTAGTTTAAAAGGTTAGTAATTTTTGGAAAAGAAGAAGGTTTTTTTTTTTGAAGTCACTAAAGCTTTGGGATGCGTGCTTACTTGAAAAAACTCTTTTTGCCTACAAAATAAAAAATCACACAACCCAAAATGGACATGAAAAAAAAAAAACAAACCTTATGGCTTGAACTTAACTTTCATCGTGTTAGATTCCTATACCAATAGGTTTCATTTTTCATGATTGACTGGAGAAATGCCAAATATGTTCATGCTTTCCATGCTGCAAAGGTTCCATATTTTGAAGAACCTCACTATGTATAGGTGGTTGACTCTTGCCACAGTTGATGAATAGCCAGACAGTCTAATCCTGGCTAGGTCGTGTTTGAATTTACTTGTCTTAGAATAGAGAATAAAGGTCTGTACAAATAGTGTCAGCTTAGCAGACAAGTAGTTAGATAGAGAAGCAAAGGGTCTCAACAGCTTAATCTGAGCCTTGGAAGAAATAAGGGTAGAATTAGATAGGAGGGCAGCTAAAAGAAAAGAGAAGAATCAGGGTTTGCCAGTTCAAGTGCACCCAATGAAAATGAAGAGAAAATGTTAGGTATACTAGGTTGGGTAGGTAGTTCTGATGGTATAGAAGCATGGTTTATGAGTAATTTTCTCCTTTGGAACAAGTTGCCATCCCATAAAAATCATAAGATACCTTGGCAAGGTGGCTACAAAACAAATGGAGCATGACTAATTCCCCTCCCCATTTTCCCAAGAAACACTTACTAACATTCCCCCAAGGGCAATAAGATCTGCTCATTACCTTTAGTCCACTTCATCTCATAGAAAAACTAAGTGAAAATGTGTTTTCACCTAGGCAAAACAAGCCACCTTTCTTGTGTAAAAAGTTTTTTTTCCATTTTGCCAAAGTTTCCTAAAACTTCACTACTTGGCATCCTTTCATTCCCCCCATGCCTAAGTTTTCACTCTATAAACTTATCCTAAACCATACAAACCCATCCCACATAGTCATATTAACCTACTAACCCTATTTATATAGCTCCTATGTATATTCCCCTCCCTTACAATGTAAAAATACACAAAATCCCTAAAAAAATTAATACCCCGACCCTTGGCTAACTATAGCTATATGTTAACGTTTCATCGGGAGTTATTGGTCCACCCGGGGCCAATAACAACCCTCCACGTGCCCATTGAGACTTGTTTAGCCTCTGGCTAAATAAAATAGCCGAAACCCGCATTTTTACCCCCAAAAACCCATTTTATCCAAAGTCCGAAATACACCGCAAACATTACAAAAACCCAAAATATTAAAGCGGGTCCCTAGAGTTAACCTGCCGCTACCTTTATTACCCGCCAGCCGTCCAATCGGCGGTGCCAGATCTGATGGTCGTCGGCGATATCGCGATCCCTAACCTGCCGAATGATAGCGTCCGGAGGATGGGCGGTATTTCCACCATACTGAGGGCCTGTGTCAAGCACCCGGTGTGTTCAGATCCCCCTCCCCTGAAACCACTTCCCCCCAAAAGCAGTGCGGGGAATACCACTTACCACTTGCCCGCCTCCCTGCTGACGTCATGCCAACGTCACTTGATGACGTCACCCACCTTGTCGCCTGCCTATCTGCTGACGTCACATGCCACGGCACCTGCCATGTCAGCATTCGTACCCCGCTACACGAAAAAATGACGTCATGCTGATGTCATCAGAAAAAAGCGCCCCGAACCCGCTAAAGTCAAAATTTCGGGTAAAAGGGGGTGAAAATGCTTGTTTTTACCCATTTCTATTTGTTTTCTGTACGCACCTGTGCATGCAAATTTATGTGAAAAAGACCAAACTCACCATATAAGTCCGCCACCCAGCAATTCGACTCCACAACTCAGCCCCTTGGCTCGCCTGGTCGCCTGCAAATCGATCATTCCACCGAGAAAACAGGTATTTACTAGCAATTTGCTCCCGGCCCTGTTTTCATTAGTTTCTCTGTAAAATTGGCCACAACATCTATAATTTGAAGGGAAAAACACTGTGTTGCTGCCCAAAAATCCCCCATAAGCCTCTGAGGTGCCAAATTCACCATAAAACTGCACAGTGAGCTAAAAATTGAGCTCATTCGGCCCTACAAACTCTCCAAGAAACCCAAAAGCTGCCTTTTGCCCATAATTGTAGCACATTGTGCCAAAGAAGCCCATAGCTCCTGTTTCTCCAGCTAACTTCAATCCACAGAGCTATATTGAAGCCAACAAACTAGTTTCAACGGTGAAAATCCCGAAGAAATCCACAGAGCCATCGTTCTGCCCATTTTGCTTGCACAGAGTCAAAATTTCCAATTTTAAAAGCAACAAAGCTTAGCCATGGAAGGTCCAGTAGCCTTGAACATCAGTCCTCTTAATGCATCCCACAAAGAGTTGGAACATTTGCCCTTGGCTGATAGAGATTATCTAATCCAAGACCTAGTAGGCTACCAAAACCATCTGCAAGCAGTCCGCGAGCTCAGAAATAGTTACTTAAATCAAAATGATGTCTATGGCATTTGGGAATCAAATCTACCCAGATACTACCTCCCCTCTGTGAATATTTTCCCTGAGATCATTCACCTCTGCTGTGAGAACTATGACCCAACAAACAGGGCAGTTAAGAGTCCATTTGGGACTACCCTTTTTTCATATTACTCCTGACTCTATAAATCAGATGCTGAACTTCAAACCAACCCACCTCCAGTTTCCTCTTACCATGAAGTTCTTGCTGGATGAAGGTCCCAAACTCTCCAGCTTAGAGATAACCAGAATTTCCAAAGTGTTTATGAGAGCAGATCGCCAGCCTATGGAGCCACCTCCTTTTCACTATGCCTCTTTCACTGAAGTGGGTAGATTAGTTGTTGATATGATATCTTTTGTTCTGGGGTTCAAGACAAGTGAGCATATTGATGAAACCATACTAGTTATGATGTCTATCTTTACCCCAGGGCAGCCCCCTGCTGTCAAATACAACTATGCCAAATTTATTGCCAACAAGATACATGACCAATTGTTGAGGCTAGACAGGGAGGGAATCTTTAAATATTCATCCTATATCTATCATCTGTTCTTATATTACCAGCCAGATATCTTCCAATTCCCCATTAGAAAATTGGACCATAAAGGGGAAAGGAGGTCTGTGATTTTTTGGACCCCAATCTTTCGTGAAGTCCACAACTCTCCCTACTCTTATTGTGAGTTTATTGATTTATTTGTATACCCAGTCTCTTCTCTCCTGATGAGAACTCCTCGTCCTAGACTCACACATGATATGCAAAAGATACTATAGCTCTCCAAAAACTATAAAATAGGTGACTGGTACTTTTACTAGAATCACACTATTCTGAGGATATATGGCTGTGAGCTATGCCCCTACAGGCTGCCCAGATATGTGCCAATGAGACTGTTTGCCTTGGAATATTTCAAGCAATTCATCAATTCAGAACTAAGTCACTTCCATAGCACAAAGAAAAAAGCCTGATTGAAACTTAGAGACCAGTTAGGCCCCTTTGTTATGAACAAGAAAGAGCGATGGAAGGATGTTGATGAAATATTGGGTCAAACACTCTGACTCAAGAGAAGCTTTTGGTGGGTACCCTATGACCCATATGGCTTTATCAATGCAAGAAGGGTAAAATATAGGTTGGCACCCTATGAACATTGCAGCATCCCTGACATTGAAAAGTTTGCCAACCAAGATGAGTGGGTGGAGGGAACACTAGTTGAAGAGTTAACTGAGGAAGAGAAAATGGAACAAACCATGAAAAATTTGGAAAAAAACTCTTGACTTAGATTCTTTTGGGCAGGTGTCTTTCAAAATACCACAGCAAACCGGGGATAGCTCATCAACTGCTACAACTACACAATAGGTTGCCCAGGAAAGGACTACACCAACAACAGGGACAACAAAGGGCAAGGAGTTGTAGTTGCAGAGCAAGAAACAATGGAAGAACAACCAACTACCTCAAAAGAACACAGTCAAGGGCAAGCCCTTACACTACATGCACAAGCACCAAAAGTACCAGCACTGCAGACTCCTCTTCCTGAGGAGAGAAGTAAGAAAAGAGACCAGGAACAGACCACACCCGCAAGTGGGTCAATAGAACAGCAAGAGGCCAAGAGGCAAAGGGTAGATCCTCCTGAAGAGGACATTGTGGAAGACATCATTGAAAGCACAAGAGGAGAGAGGGCCATTAGCCAACAGACTTCCGCTAGCTCTCACAGACAAGAAGGTGAGAGGCAACATGGAATGGAAGTCTCCTCCTCAAGGTCACAAGCCAAGAAACGATCAGACATCAAACAGTCATTTATGGAGATCAAGGCTCAAAATGAGTCATTAAGAATTCAGTTGTATGATGAATTTCTTAAGATGACACCCTCCAAACAGCATAGACTAATGGCAGCCTATGACATCAAGGAGGAGAAAATGATCTTAAGTCATTTCAAGCCCAAGGTTCAGTAGTCACAGTCTACATCTGACTACATAAGAACCAATCTAGAGGTCCTTGCCAAAGACATACACCCAATGGACCAAATAGAATTGCACAAACAAATGGGTGAAATGGTCTATGCAACACTGGCAGACAAGGCAATGCTGGCCCACCAATTAAAAGAGTCATTGAGTAATACATCTGCTCAATTGGATTTAGAGAAGATCTCTTCTCTAGCCAAAGACAACCGAATAAAGACTCTGGAAGAAATAATTATTGAGCTGGGACATGATCCCAAGGATGCCAAGGGCATCAAAGCATTGATCAAAAAGAAGGAGGAAGTTATTGCTGCCCTTAGAAAGCAATTGAAGCTGTCTGTCACCATGCATCCACAAAAAACAGAACTAGCACAAGAGAAAGCAGAAGAGGATGTAATGGATTTATTGATGAGAATGAATCAAAGGCTAATGCAGACAGAGCAAGAGTTGGAGAAATCATTGCAAGCTAAGCAGGGAGAGTCGACCTCCCAGCCACCTGAAACAACTCCAACAATTGTCTCTGCTCCCCCCACAGACACAGCAGCAATCCCTCCCACTGAGCCAGCATCAACAACAAGTACAACAACTACAGATGCTACAACAGCAACAACAACAGAGCCTGAGACCAGCATGAGGATGAAAGAAATGATGAAGGTAGTGAAAGAGCTAGAAGCACAAATGTCAGAGCTCAAAGAGGCAAAAGAAAGACTAGCCAAGCTAGAAGTGAGCTATGACAAATCAAAAATAACAGTGGCAGAGAAGACCAGAGAGGTGAAGGCCCTGGAGAACAAGGTGAAATCATTGGAAAAGGATCTCACCTCGCATAAACCTCTGGCAGACATTAAAATGATTTTGTGGACCAAGATTGGCCAGTCCATTACTGACCAATGGCTATCAATTCAGACAATCTATGAACAAATTGAATTAATAGATAGGGCACAAGAGCAAATTCAAAGGGCCAGGGCATCATTAGGAAATAGGTCTGAGCAGGCCAATAGACTCATCCATTTTTTGAATACCAATACTAAAAAACAGCTAGCAACTTTGGACATCTCGGATAGGACAGACACCATTTTGACAGTGAAGAAGGTGCTAACAATGAGAAATTTTATACAGACTTTAGAAAGGAAGTGTCAAGAGATGCAGATGGACATTAATTCCTTCACAGAGAAATTCACAAACTTGCAGCAGAAGGGTCTACCCAGTTTACTAACAAGCAATCAAAAATTGTTATCACATCAACAATATGCTCACAGGGTAAACATGTATGTAACAAATCAGATCACTGCATCATCCAGCACCTCAGAAGACGCAGGGCCTCCTTCCGGACAAAATTTATATGACAAATTGGAAAATTTGTTTTTTTATAGAACATGAAATAAACCATCTTTTTGAAGTCAAGCCTAACTTTTACAGGTATACTAAGGCTGACGAAATACTTGTAAAAATATAAAGACATCAATTGCCTACAGAACAGTGGTGGCAGAGTATGCTGGAAGTTTTGCCTAGGTAATGTGGATCTTTCTGCCTATGTACACTTGGCCAAATAACAAGACACGTGGCAGAGATGGAGGAAGGAGCTCAAGCGAGGATTAGGACACATTAAAGCTAAATCAGGAGCAAGTGAAAAGATCAGGACAACAACGCAGGAATGTAAATTAAAGACACAACTATTAGCCGAATTCCCGGGTTGAAAAGTCTAAAATATCTTGTCAGTTAAAGTAGCCAGCACAACCACAATAACTCCTACCTTTATTTTTGTATTTATTTCTCTGACAGAGTAGCTGAAGGAAGTTATTGCTTCTTATCTTATCCACAAGATATTTTGTAAACTCTCTTTTTGTATAAATACCCCCCCAAGGAATGTATTCGGGGTTGGTGATTCTCCTCTTGGACTGCGCTGTAACTCTGATGATTCTGGACTTTCTAAATGTGGATTTGATGATTCTGGGCTCTACTACAGAATTCCTGTGTCTTTCTTTGGCTCAATAATTTATTCTAAACTGTGTTTTTGTGTTTTCTATGTTTGCATTATTTCATATATGTTTCATAATCTTAACAACGGGGAAAAAGAATAGCCCAGAACTTGTTTAAATACACTCTGTGTTCAATTCCTGATGTTATTTATGTTTTCTTCAGAACTAGCATAAACATAAATTCTTAAATGCTTCTGTTTCCAATAATTCTTTCATTTTGAAAATTGCCAAGGAATTCTTCACTGCTCCTTGAAAATATTCATGCACCTCCCCTCTGCCACCATGATAAAGGATTCTTGACTGCCCTTTACCCCCTGGCTTGCATCCCATCAATTTCTAGATCTCAATATTGTTCCAAAACTGATTATCTTGCTCTGTAGTATTGCCCTTTATCACAGAAACACACTCAGCAGTCCATCTTCATAGACTCCATTGCCCAATGGAATAAAATATTTCAGACTTGCATCCTACCTCTATCTGAAATCACCATCCAAACAAATTCAAAACAAACCTCTGCACATCATACTAGCATAAAAACTTCGAATAAACAAAGTTAAATTATAAAGAGAGAGCCCTCTCTGGATGCAGTTCGGCTAGAAATTGCATCTAAAAGATTGGTTAGTGGTTACCTTGGCCGTATTCCCTTTTCTCACAAGTTTTGGGGAACAACCTGAGTGATAACATCATTGGCGACTCCACTGGGGACTGAATGTACGTCTGTTACTACTGTCTAATCTCTAAAGCTACAGATGGAGCCTGAAGTTAGCTGGGCAGCCTTTGAAACTATCTTTGCTATGCAATCACAAGAGTAAATAAAAGCTACTTCAGTCCAACCCCAGTTTAGCTTTAGATTCTAAACAACTGTCTCAAAGATTTGTTTGTCCATCCTTGTTTCAAACCTCCCTGAAGGAAAGCCCCAAATCCTCCTACATTTCAGTAGCTTCCTTCAAGATATTGCCAAAACTTGTATCCTCCAAGTATTCCCAGAAAATACCAAAACATACTTAGAAGCTGACTCCAAAGAAGAAAACTTGATACACAAGGTCAAACCCAGACCCAAATCCTCCAACTATTTTTGACAATCCAAATCTGACTGCTAAGAGCCTTAGAAAACCAGAAAATCAAGAGAGTTCTGTTGATTCAAATCTTGAAACACCCCAGCAAAAACCCATTCAAATTAAACCTACTACAGCAAATTCTCAAGCCCTTCTTCCTATTGCTGTAACTTCTTCCAGTTCACCTTTATCACTCCAAAATCTCTTTTCCACCCATCCATCCACAACACTTATCTCAGCTCCTATCCCCGTGCTTCCAGTTGTCCCACTTTTCCCTGCTAATATGGCAAATAGATATGCTCCCCTACAGTTGCCTGCCAATCCAGGGGCTATGCCACAGGATTATCAGGGCAAAATTACCTATTTTGATGATATTGGCACTTACACTACTCAACAACATACCAAGAGGATGATAGACTATTTTGAAAACTATAAGATTGATGATGATGATGTCAGGATGAAAATTTTTGTCCAGAGCTTAATTGGTGATGTAAGGACATGGTTTAGGTCACTCCCTGCAACTACAATAGCTAATCCAGATGCCCTATATCAGACTTTCCTAAATAGGTGGGAAAAGAAAAAAGACCCTTTACACATCTTAACAGAATATGAGAACTTGAAGGGAGGCCCACAGGAGAGTGTCCAAGACTATTGTGCCAGATTCAACAATACCTACCTTGCTATTCCAATAAATCTTAGACCACCACCAGACTTAGCATTGATCAAATTCCCTGATGGATTTGACTCAGATATGGCTTACCAGCTCAGGGAGAGAGCTCCTCCTAGCCTTGAAGATATGCAGAGCATAGCTGTGAGTGTTGAAGCCAATTTGATTTCCAAACGAAATCAAGCTAGGACTGAAAGAAGAACAACCTTCAAAGAGGAACCCTCCTCCTTTGAACAGAAACTTGATGCAATCATTAAAGGCATGGACAGGATGGGAGATAGACTGGAAACTATTGAGAGGAAATCTTCATGGGAAATCCAACCAAACAACAATGCAAGAAATCCAAACTTTAGAAAAAATCAAAACCCCAATGTAGGAAAAGTTGGTCCAGACCAAAACATAAGGCCTCCCTTCCAAGAAAACTATGTAGAAGCCTCCACATCTAGTGAACCAACAGAGGACCCCCACATTAACCTAATGGGCCTCAATAGTGGCCAACCAATTTTCCTAACTCAAGAAGACCAAGAGGCTTATACTCTTAGTCAGTGTCAAATGAAATCAGGGGAATCCTTTGATTTTAAGCAAGGGTGTGAAACAGCTGTGTATGAATTCCACAAGCAATACAACTTGAGAAATAGGAGAATAGACATCCATGATGATCCCAAGCAAAAGAGAATCAAGCAACCTACCAAAACTAAACTCAAGGACTCTCATATACCAATCATCCCTAAATCGACTTCCAATCGAAATAGTCCAACTGTTGAAGATGTTTCAGACAAATATAAATCAAAACAACACCCTACATCTGTTTCTCCACTCAGAGAAGTTGTAGAAGAACCTTTGGAAGATGGTGAGTAAGTAACTCTAGTTCATCATAACATTCCAATAAAAGAGGCAGTTATTGAAAACTCAGTTGAAAGACACAACCTTGCTGCCCAAAATGTCAAAATACAAACAGAAATACCCTTTAATATGGAGGCTGGAATAAGTAAGTTAAAAGTATCCATCCCATTGTCTGAATTGGCAAGGCATGAAGTTTTTAGAGAACAAATCAACAGATCACTACAAATTTCAGAAAGCAAAGATTCAGTGAACATTCTTGATGATCAACCAGAACTTATATTTGGCCCTGAAGCAAATGGTAAAACAGTAGATGGAGGTGTCCCTCCCTTTTATGTGAGTTTAAACATTCATGACAAGGTGCTTCACAATGCAATGTTTGATTCAGGAGCTTCACATAATCTGATGCCCAAATCTGTCATGGAAAAGTTGGACCTAGATATCACAAGGCCATACAAAGACTTGTTTTCCTTTGATTCCAATCAGGTCCGGTGTCTAGGCTTAATCAAGGATCTATGTGTGTCATTAATCCAATATCCAACCAAGACAATTCTCATGGATGTGGTGGTAGCTAATATTCCACCCAAGTATGGAATGTTGTTATCTAGATCCTAGGGTGCCAAGCTACAAGGGTCTTTGCAACTAGACATGTCTTATGCCACTATCTCAGTCTTCGGCCAGCCTAAAAGGCTATACCGAGAAACTTTGATGAAGTATGTGGTAAGTA
>APFE030682375.1:0-50271 GCA_000404065.3 Pinus taeda
TAATTAATAAATAATAATAATAATTAATTCATTAATATTTTTAATAGTAAATATAGTTAACTAATTTAAACCAATATATTGACCATAGTTGCCTATGATTTACCATGGTTGACCATGATTGATATTATAAACCCAAGGCAACATTAAACCAAAGGGATTGATATTATAAACCCAAGGGATCAATACTAAAACCCCAAGGGATTATGAACCCAAGGGAATAATATTAAACTCAACAAACTAATGTTATAAACCCTAAGAGAAATATTATAAATAGTAAAATAAACATGGTTGGCCATGGTTGATTTTGATATTGAGATTTAATCCTTGTCACAATGTAATGTTGGACTATGGTTGATTTTCATATCAACAGAAACTTTGTGATAATACGACATTCTACCATGACTAACCATGGATGACAATGTTTGACTTTATAAAACAAGGTTGACCATGGTTGACCAATGTAGATAAACCCAAGGGACTAATGTTATAAACCTAAGGTATATAAACCCAAGGGACTAATATTATAAACCCAAGGTAGATAAAACCTAAGATAAATATTATAAACGCTAAACTAAAAATTAATTACCATTGTTGATATTCATATTCCAACAGTCCTTGTTGTAATGTGACGTATGACCATGGTTGACCATGCTTGATTTTCAAATCGACAGAATCTTTGTCACAATGCGACATTGGACCATGGTTGATTCTCATATTGGGAAAATAATATTAATGCCTAGGAATATGAACCTTTAGATTAATAAATCCAAGGGATAAAAATTATAAACCCAAGGTATATAAAGCCTAAGGTAAATATTATAAACCTAAAATAAACATGGTTGATCAAGGCTGAATATTATAAACCCAAGGTATATAAAAACCCTAAGATGAATTTTATAAATACTAAAATAATCATGGTTAACCATGGTTGATTTTCATATTGAGAAAATCCTTGTCATAACGCAACATTGGACCATGGTTGAATATGCTTAATTATGGTTTCTTTTCATATCAACACAATCTTTGTGACAATGTGACATTCGACCATGGTTGACCATGATTGACCACGGATGACCATGTTTGATTTCATAAAACATCATTGACCATAGTTGACCAAGGTTGAACATGGTTGAGCATGGTTGATGACGATTATCATATTGAGACAATCTTTATCATAATTCGACATTGGACCATGGATGAAACAATGATTGATTTTCATATTGAGACAATCTTTGTCACAATGCAACGTTGGACATGGTTGACCACATTTGCTTTAATAAAACATGGTTAACCATGGTGGACCATGGTTGAATAATATTAAATCCAAGGGACTAATATTATCAACCCAAGGTAGTAAACCCTAAGATAAATATTATAAACACTAAAATAAACTTCGTTGACCATGGTTGATTTTCATATTCAGACAATCCTTGTCACAATGTCACGTTAAACCATGTTTGACCATGATTGATTTTCAAGTTGACAGAATATTTGTCACAATGTGACATTGGACCATGGTTGACTATGATTGATTCTCATATTAAGACAATAATATTAAACTCTTAGATTGATAAACCCAAGGGATTGATATAATAAAATTAAGGGATAATGAACCTTTAGATTAATATACCCAAGGGATAATGAACCCTTACATTAATAAACCCATAGGATTGATATTATAAACTAAAGGGAATGATAAAACAAATGGATAGGAATTATAAACCCAAGGTATATAAACCATAAGGTAAATATTATAAACCCTAAAATCAACATGGGTGACCATGGTTGATTTCCATATTGAGACAATCCTTGTCACAATGCAACGTTGGATCATGGTTAGCCATGCTTGACGATCATTTATTTTCATATTGAGATAGTATTTTTAACAATGTGACATTGGACCATGGTCGATTTTTAAATTGAGAGAATCATTTTCACAATGTCACATTCAAGCATGGTTGATGATGGCTAGATATGATTAACCATGGTTGACCATGATTGATATTATAAACCTAAAGGAATAATAAACCCAAGGGATTGATATTATAAACCCAAGGGAATAATAAACCCAAGGGATTAATACTAAAATCCCAAGCGGTTATGAACCCAAGTGACTAATATTATAAACCCAAGATATATAAACCATAAGATAAATATTATAAACACTAAAATAAACATGGTTAATTTTGGTTGACAATGGTTGATTTTCATATTGAGACAATCCTTGTCATAATGCAACATTGGACCCTGGTTGACCATGATTAACCATGGTTGTTTTCATATCAACATAATGTTTGTGACAATGTGAAGTTTGATCATGGTTGAGGATGATTGGTAATCATTATCATACTGAGACAATTTTTGTCATAATGCAATGTTGGACCATTGTTGATACAATGATTGATTTTCATATAGAGACAAGCTTTGTCACAATGTGACATTGGACCAATAGTTTGCCACAATTTATTTTATAAAACATGGTTAACCATGGTTGACCATGGTTGAATAATATTATACCTAAGGGACAAATATTATAAACCCAAGGTATATAAACCCTGAGATAAATTATAAACACTTGAAATAGACATCGTTGACCATGGTTGATTTTCATATTGATACAATCCTTTTCATAGTGTGACATTGGATCATGGTTGACCATGGTTAACCATGATTGATTTTCAAATCAACAAAATATTTGTCAGAATGTGATGTTGGACCATGGTTGACCATGATTGAATTTACAAATCATGTTTGACCATGATTGATATTATAAACCCTAGGGATTAATAATAAAAACCCAAGGGATTATAAAACTAAGGGAATTATAATAGACCCTAGGAATATGAACCCTTAGATTAATAAACCTAATGGATCTATATTATAAATCCAGGGAATAATATACCCAAGGGATAAAAATTATAAACCTAAGGTATATAAACCATAAGATAAATATTGTAAAACCTGAAATAAACATGGTTGACCATGATTAGTTTCCATAGAGAGACAATCCTTATCACAATGCAATGTTGGACCATGGTTGACCATGATTAATTTTCATATCGAGTCAATATTTTTCACAATTCGACATTGGACCATGGTCGAGCAGGGTTGATTTTCATATTGAGGCAATTGTTGTGATAATGTGAAAATCGACCATGGTTGGCTATGGTTGACCATGATTGATATTATAAACCCAAGGGATTGATATTATAAAACCAAGGGAATAGTAAACCCAAGGGATTAATACTAAAACCACAACCCAAGGGAATAATATTAAACCCAATGGACTAATATTATAAGCCCAAGGTACATAAACACTAAGATAAATATTATAAACACTAAAATAAACATGGTTGACCATGGTTGATTTTCAAATTGAGACAATCCTTGTCACAATGCGACGCTGGACCATGGTTGACCATGCTTTACCATGGTTGATTTTCATATCAAGAAACTATTTGTCACAATGTGACGTTCAACGATGGTTTAACATGGTTGACCAAGGTTGACCACGATTGATCATGGTTGACCATGATTATCATATTGAGACAATGTTTCTCATAATGCGGCATTGGATCATGGCCAAAAGAATGATTCATTTTCATATTGAGACAATTATTATCACAATGCGACATTGGACCACGGTTGACCATGACTAACCATGTTTGACCACGATTGATTTTATAAAATATGGTTGTCCATGGTTGATCTAGAGATAAAAAATAGGCTAAAAAATGAAAGTGCTCAAAATCTCCCAAAATTGGTGTCAATTCATTGTGTTCATTGTCCTGATTCCAAAGATGCTTGAATAGCCTCAACCTAATGTTGTATGAAGAAGTTATGGCGTTTTGAATTTTTTGACCAACAACTAAAAAGTCAACAGCTGGGTTGACAGGGCTGCTGACTGGGAAGTTTGTATCGCTGACATCATCAGTTGACTATGTAGGGTAGGTTGATGGTGGACCAATCTAGTCTTGACATGTGGCATCATCGTACATGTGTAGGTGGTGTATTTTCATTGGTTCATTAATTGTGAGGTGGACCAACTATGAGGCACCACATGGTCCAATGAGAGGGCACTACATGGTGCCCCATGGTTGGCCAAATTTTTTATATCAGGCCTAAGGGCCTCAGTGGGATTTGATCCACAGGCCTCTAGCAGACCAACCTCTGACCTTACCATCATGCCACTATGTTGGTTCTTAATCATATAGGTCACCGGTTCTATTTCAAGTCGAATGATTTGGCATTTGGGAGGAGGGGCTAGGGCACACGGCCCCAACCCTATTCACATTACACACCATATGACCACACTAGAATTAGAGTGGGGTTGGGGCGGTTAGGTCATATCCTCAGGTCCTTTGCATCACCCACGTGACCGTCATTGAAGCAGAGCAGTAGAGAGCTTTGGTGAGAGGGGTAGGGCACTTGGCCTTGGCCTCAGTGCCATCAATGCCTATACAACCTACGATGTGACGGAGGAAGTAGAATAGGTGGCACCTGGTGCACAGAGGCCCATGGTCCTATGACCATTATATGACCACGAACCTAGGTGAGTGGAGCCAAAGTTGGCGGGGACGGGCAATTGTCCTTGACCCCAACTACATGGGCACCATGTGACCTATTTTGGTGCTTAAGGAGGTAATAGCACAATTTAGTGAAGTGATAAATTACACATTTTGTAGTGGGAATATCACTGGTCCCAAGTGAAATTGTTGCTAAGTGGACTATGTAAAGGGAAAAATCATTGTTAAGTTTGTAGGTTTCACCAATTTGTAGGAGAAATAATAGAACTTGGCTTAGAGAAGCATAACTTGCTCATTTTTTAACATTTTTGAGGTCAAGAAGAGCCTAGATAGGGATTTTCAAGTGTCTTGAACTCAATTCCAGCCTCATATTTATGATTTGAGCACGTTATTATGGATATTTTTGCAGAATTAAGTCTTTTAGTGCTATAGGTACAGGCAATTTGAAGCAGTATAGAGGCATATTTGAGCATGGATAGAGCCTATTTAGAAGTTTTCTAGCCTTCCAATTTCATCTGCAACAATTTTTACTTTTGTAGAGCATCTCTTCTCATACTTTTCTCCATGTGTTTAGGAGAAAATCCATTTCCAACTCTTTATTGTGAAGGAGTTGCATGTTTATGCTTTTGATTTCAGGTGGAGTACAAGGACCTATTATAAAAGACACCTTTTTATGTTGACATTTTCGTGACTTACTATAGGGAGTCATTTTTCTGAGTGATAATTCTTTCTAGGAGAAACAAGCCACTCTTGTGTCAAAAAGTTGTAATGTACTCATTTGCTTTTGAAATCAATATAGCAGTCTAGCTATTAGAGAAAGCCCAAAGACGTAGACTAGGAGGGGTGAATTCTGTGATCAAATGATGTTTTTTTCTCTTCATGTTTATCATCTTGAATTGCATGTGAATTTGTTTCTCTTTTAATTTCATGTGAAAACTTAACTCATCATCCTTGAAGATGTTTTGAAGCTAATTTCACGTTTAAAGATCCATTTTGTTTAACTTGCAAAGTGTCAGAGGATGATCTATTTTCTATAGGAGGAGCTTTCCTCCAATTTCGTATCAAGTGGTATCAGATCAGGTTCTAACCAAGTTACATGTATGGGAAAGAAGCTAAAGCTTAAAAAATTGGAAGAGATTAATCTATCTCTTCGAATGGAGAATATCGATCTAAGGATATTGCTTGAAGTTGTAGAGGAGGATAAAAGGAAAATGCACTTGTAGTTGTAGCATGTAGTGTAGGAACAAACTGGTGAGATTTTCGTCTTAGAAGCAGTAAAGAATCCCTCCAAGATGAAACCAATTTGTGGGCATGGTTCCTACACATGATATGGACCGTATGTTGAGAATGATGCTTGAAATTTTTGTCAACATTTGAAAGATCCCCCCATGTTCCCATTGGTAAAAGTGGTTGGATAGAGTTATGTTGATGGTGCTAGACCTGCCAACATTCAGGGGATCACCCTGGTATGAAGTCCCAACTAGACCTCACACGTTTGGTGCAGAAGTCCCATCCAGTATGATAGCCCAGTTGTCATTGTCTTAAGGATTTGCCTCATCTCTTGCTTGTTAGCACAGGAGAGTGGTCTGCTTTACTTTCGAGTAGTGAGGTTCATGTGCCTGGTGATTGCTAGTATTACTTGTATCAATGCTTCTTTCACTGTAGAGGGAGAGGGTGAGAGTGAGTCCCAAGTTGGTTGGGAGGAATATCCAACTCTGCTAGGAACACACAACACAATTAGACGTGCATAGCTTCTAGAGGAGCAGTCCACACGGATGTGACAGTCACAACACACAAGGGAAGATAACATGTACAAAACTTAGCGGGTGAGTCTGCACAAGTGAAACAGTTGTTACAACATGTTTTATGTGAAAGGTTTGGTTGATGTCCGAGGAGGTAGCCACCACAGGTGAAACAACGTTAACATCCTATACAACACTTTTCATTAACGGATTATGCATTACAATAATTGAAATAATTTCAAGTGTTCAACACATGTTAAAGCAACATCCATTACAAGTGTTCAAGATTAGTCTTACAATAGTTACAATACATGTGTGAAATTGTGATGGCCTGTTAGCAGGTTTCTGAATTAAGTGAAAGTTCCAAGACACATCGTTACACCATACATCACTAACCCCATGTGTGGAGCGTTGGAGCCACAACTTACTCCTCAAAGAAAAGATTATAGACCCTCTTGGTTATGTGGGAGGAGCCGAGGTGAAAAGTATTTTCATGTACAAATGAGGAGGTATTTATAGCCAAGGGTGAAAGTGACCCTTGTGGTTGTTTGACTTCCATGACTTTTTGTACAACAAGTGGGTCTCTTGGACTTCCATGTTACATTACATTGTTGGACAACATGGCCCATAGTAGAGATGTGGGTAACATGACTCATGACATGACTCGACATGATAGTGTTGGTACATTCATGCTACTGTTGGAGTGCATGTCGAACAACAGTGCTACTAGGTGATGGATGTCCTCATGTTGTGCAACAACTTCACCTCCGCATGGCAAAGTGCATGGAGTCTTCGATGGTCGTTGGTTTTCTTGATATTGCTTTGACACATTGCTCCTTTCTTGTATGTTGGAAGGCTTGACATGCTCATCTGTTTGTGAAAGGTGCATGTTTGTCCATTCATCTATCCATGACCACATCTTGCATGTTCGCTCATCTGTCCATCTATGTACACATCTTTGTATGATCATCCATTCATGAGCACATCTCTTCGCATGCATCATTCATTCATCCGTTGGTGAACTTGTCCTTCTGCATGTGCTCCATTCGTTCATCCCATTTTATGTCACACAATTTTTGTTGGTGTACCTGTACCTGTATTCACTCATGATGAGACGACATAAAATCCAAAAACGTCCTAGTCTACCATGACACGTGATCATTTAGGATGCAGGTGATTGGGAGAGGTAGCAAGGTTGCAAGGTAGGATGATGGCTCTAGGCACTACTGATGAAAAATGCACAAGAGTCACTGGGTGATGGAGATGAGCAGACCAAGTTGATAGTGACTGTTCGCAAAGTTTGGCTTGGCTAGAACGAAAAATTGTGCAAATTTTGGGAGGGATAATGCGGGCTGCAGGGAGGCAAGGTAGACAGAATTTGTGCATTTTCTGGAACGAGTAGGCATCAGGGGCTTGACAACAGAATTTGTGCAATTTATTGGAGGAACGGGCTAGGCTATGTGAAGGCAAGGTAGACATAATATGCGCATTATCCAAAATCAGTGGGCAGCAGGGGCTTGACAACAAAATTTGCGCAATTTCTTAGAGGAATAGGCTAGGCTGTAGGGAGGATTGGTAGACAGGATTTGCATAGTTTTTTGGAGGACCTAGATGGGAGCCTAGAAGCTGGCTGTTAGGTCACTGGCAGCAGAAACTACATAATTCCCAAGGGGAACAAGCAATTAGCTGCTAGGAGCATGGTAGCAGAAAATACACAATTCCTAAAGGGAACTGTCAGTGTGTTGTTGGTGAGAGAAATTGCACTAATGCTAGAAGGTCAACCTATTGATAATCTGCGCAATTTCTGAACTAAGTGGACTGTTGGGTAGCAGAGGATATCATCAAAACTGTACAATTTTTTGGATGAGTAGCCAATTGAATGTTGGAAGGACTGACTGGGAAAACTATGCAATTTTCTGAGGGAGACAGGGATGGCACTGGCTGTTTATCTGACCTATCTATGCAATTTCCTGAATCAACAGAGCGGGCAAGGTCAGTAGCCTCAGCGCAATTTTTTGGGGAGTTAATCCTGAGGTGGCTGTTAGGTCTGACTCTCCGAGTGGCCAGCATGAAGGTTGATTAAATCGCTTGTGGGCTTCACAGCCTGAAAAGATTTTCTTCGTGCTTCTATGCTTTTCTAGGTGATAGTCGATCGAGTCGATGGTGGGGTGATGGTCTGACTATCAAAGGGGATTCCAGTCGTCATAACTTCAGAAAAATTACTAAGTGTGTGAATGAGTGAAAGATGCAAATGTGATTTACAAACACATGCCCACATGACTTGACAACGAGATGACTCAAACTAACCAGACACACATGTTCAACATGACTGACTGATGGTGCAAGCGACAAGTGTGACACTCGTGATTAATCATTGACCAACCGTGACGATGCTTGTGTGATAGTGAATGTGACTTCATGTGTGAGTGTGATAAACGCTTTCATAGCAAACATAACATGTAAACACGAAGCAAAGACCTTGAGCATAACTAGAACATGGTCGTAAGCAAGACATTGACATCAACATGCAAGAGCTTGGTTGGAATGAACAAGCAAAGGGGGTGAGAAGGTTCACACCAGCTCATAGAGTGAACCTGAGTGTATGCAACTATTAAGTGAAACTCTCAAGGTAGGCTCTGTATTTTGGTGTAGGAAAAAATTTTGGAGGGTTGTTGTAGCTACTACAACACTTGGCACCACACTAGTAGAACTCTTGCTTCTCTATTTTGGTTTAGTGATAGCATGGGACCTTGGTCTTTTGGGGATTATTGAATCGTTGTGTGGGTTACGTCGACTTCCCCACTTACCCCATGGAAATACATGGTTCACCTCTTTCCAATCAGTCAAACACAATCAAAAGTTCAGCTTGATCACAGAGCTTCAAACCCAGGAAGGGTAGTTTAGCTCGTGAGTTGAAGATTTTTAGAGTATAAGTTTTCATCTCTAGTGTTGCTCTACTGCCAGCAGGTTTGGACAGTACCCCAACGGAGTCATGCAGGAACACACACATTTCTCCATTTCTGACGAAGCCTTGTCAGTACCCCAGTGGAGTTGCATGCTTCACCTCTTTGCACAAGAAGCCTTTCGCTTCTTTCACCTTTGTATATTTCGAGAGGACTATGCATAGGAACTTATTTATTTTTGGGGTGAAAGAGGGATCCCTAGTTATTGAGATAAGAAGAGGTTGTTCCTTCAGAGAAGCATGTAAGACCTTTGACATAGGTTTCATCATTTAGATTTTCCCCTTCTCCATTTCTACTAATTGGATGAGATTGAACACACAGAGAAGAAAGCTAAGTACATGCATGGGGCTTCCCAGTGTTGACACAGGTTCATGGTTGGACCAAAAATTCCCTTGTAGATGGTTCATATTTTCCATCAAGACTTCATCGACTAAATAACCAAGCATAGAGAAGACGGACACAAGAATGGCCAAGTGTTGTAGTGTCACGAGTCTCTTTCAAATTTCAGCCACATAATTTATTCAAAAGCCAAAACGCAGTAGTTGGCAGCACTTATTTTTGGAAACAAAAATAGCAATATAGCAAGAAAACAAAACAAACGTAAACAAAAATAGTAAGCAACACAAACAAAGTAAAAACAAAGATAATAGGAAAAGCAAACAATATGAAAACAACAAGCAGCAAGAAAACTATGTACATGGGACGGAAGCAGTCTGGCCTACTGAAAGTATTGCTTGAGATCTTGGCCATTGGCAGGAAGGTTGTCAATCCTTCCGTCAAGTGATTGCAGATGATATGTGTGTGGGCCAAGCTTCTCATGGATTGTGTACGGTCCAATCGACAAGGGATGGAACTTCATATGTTTGCCTTTGTCTTCATGGGGTTTATCCCATTTCAGAACTAAGTCACCAACACTGAAGTTAGCTTTTCCTACATAATTATTATCGAACCACCTTTTGATATAGGTTCTCGTGGAGTATGAATTTTTCTTTTACTTTCATCCTTTCTTCCTAAATATTATGGAGAGCATCCATCTTACATTGTACTAGTTGGAAAGGCTTGCCTTGGGATTCTTAGGAAATATGAAGTGCAGGCAAGTGGATATTTAGTAGAAGGATGGCTTCATTACCATAAACTAGGAAGTATGATGAGGTATTCAGAGAGGATTGGGTGTTACACGGTCAGCTCATAACTCATCCTTTAGGGTGGTATGCCAATTGCACTGCTAAGAGAAAACGATCTTCTTGATTATGTGAATGAGGTTTTTATTTGTGGATTCTAGGAGATTGTTTCCTTGTTAGTGATAGTTAGATGAATTCCTTAGTGCAATAACATTCTGTAATGCAAAATAATAGAGCTTTAAAGATAAGAAGTACATTGCATTATAAAAAACAAGTGATACTAGAACGACGAAGCATGAAATGATGTTCTGTTGGAGGAAGCTTATGACCTCCTAGTCATTCACTTGTTCGAGTGGAACTATTTCTGTCCACTGTGTGAAGTAGTTAGATGTTGTTAGGATGTAGTGGTGTTTCTTTGAAGAATGTCAGAATATTTCGCCAATGATGTCCAGGCCCCACTGTTGGAATGGTTCGGTCACTGCAACAGGGTGCAGTGGGGCTGCTGATCTTCGTGTTCTGTTGGTGCATCGCTGATAGACTGGGCACTTGAGGGCATAAGCATGTTGATATTTGAATAATGTGGGACAGTAAAAACGGGCTCGCAGAACTTTGTGCGCAGTGGTGTTTCCCGCAAAGTGACCCCCACGAGGTCCATCATGCAAATATTGAAGTACCTTCTCTGATTCATGTGCCTCAAGGAAACTGAGAAAAACTCCATTACGGTGCTTTCTGTAAAGCATTCTGTGCACCGAATGATATTCTAAGGATTTTAGGGCAATTCCCTCTTCTGTTTGATGGAAAAGTGAGAGGCTACGGTGGCATGCTCAAGCTACTACGCACATCTACATACTAAGAGGTTCCATCTATAGTGGGTGTTGCTCGCCTTATATCATACATCTCAATTTCCTTCTCCCAGCCAGTAAGCTCTTCTTCACTCTCTGGGTCGTGTACTTCTTCAGCTACAAGTCTGCAGAGCCCATGTCCTTTGATCATGTGCACTAACTTGATTTCAAGATCATACTCTTTCAAGCCAGTCATCTAGTTCGCACGTCATTCACCTAATTCTTGTTGTACAAGCAATGTGCCAAATATTGGGTGAGGGAAGAAGACTATGCAGTGGCTTTTCAGCAAGCAAGGTCTGAAGTGCTTCACTACCTTATATACTACATACACTTGTTGAAAAATGTGCAACAAGAAATGCTAAATTTAGAACGTACTAAAAATAAATCTGCTAAAAGTAACATGTCTAAAAATAGTAGTTTGGGTAGTGAGGTCATTGGCCACATTGGGTGAGAGTTGAAACTACTAAAAATAGAAAGTTCTAAAAATAATATTTATGGGTCCCTTCCTATTTATAGTAGTCCCTAGTCTATCTAGAGGAAGTAAATAATTCTCATCTTAACATCAGTTGGAAATATTAAGTAATTAATTCAGTTGAGTTAATTAGTTAAGGAAATTCGAATTTGAAGTCTTTGTGAGCATGCACATGAGTTGTCCCATTGACTAGGGAATTTATCCTTAATTTCCTCCACTGATTGTGGGATAAGTATGAGTTCTATAATGAGAGAATCAGTTGACTTAGTTCTAACTAGTCAAGTCCAGTTAGATTATTTTAGCAAGTTGTTAAAATAATAAAATGTAGTTTGTTAATGCTTACATGCATGTGACAACTATCATTTTAGATAACTGAGAATTCACTCATGGATAACTGTTGCATGTCAGTTCTGTCAGAGACCCAGTTGAGATCAGATGTGGGATAGTGTACTATCAGATGCTTTGATATTTCTAGTAAGCATTCCTTGCATGGAGAAGTATCTATCATAGGATATTAGAGGACTTGTGGCATATATATTGAGGCCTAGGTAGTCCATGATTTTCATCTTTTGATTGAAGATCATCAGAGTATAGAGAGAGCAGGATAGCTATTGAGTTGATTCTTTTTGTATGTTGAAGAGGACTTCCACTTGATTGATAATACATGGTTGGGGTTTTATGCTAGTGATTTCCCGTGGATATATCTTGTGTTATGTGTGATTATTTCTCTTGATCAGTTATGCATGTTTCTACTTGATGTTGCTCATGAATTCAATTATGCTTTCGCTTGATGTTTTGTAGAAGTAGAACAAGTATTATGCTTTAGGACATTGCATATATCGGTTTGTTCTACATGTGATATTTCTACATGGTATCAGAGCTAGCTGATTTGCAGAAAAATTCTACATGGTATTAGAGCACAAGTGATCAAGCAAGAACAATATACTAGCAGGAGGAATTTTAAGTTTCTTATTCTTGATATAGATCTCAAGTTCTTATCACATTTATTTCATTGATGGCATATTATGGTTTGAGGCTTGAGTATGCCCTTGATAGTAGCTGAAACTATAGAGCTTGGAAGCATCGCATGGAGGTAGTTTTGGAAGATAATGGTCTTAAGGATTTTAGTGATCAAGAAATTCCTAAGCCTACTAACAAGACTGAGCAGGTGGAATGGAGGAAGTGTGTGGTTAGAGCTATGAGAATTCTCTTGGAGGGAGTGCGAGATCACATTGTCTCGAGCCTCCATGGGAAGGAGACTCTGCATGCAATGTGGAAAACATTGAAAGATTTATATCAGAATAGCAGTGACTAGAGGAAGTTGGCACTGAAGGACAAACTTCGAAAGATCAAGTGTGAAAGGGATGAGACATCTCTATGTATCTGACCAAGCTCATCACATGTAGGGATGACCTTGCAAGTGTAGGTGTCGTGACATTGGATGATGATATGGTGAGCCTAGCACTCCTTGGCCTTCCTAAATGCTGGCATAGCTACCAGGATTTGGTGAATGGAAGGGAGAAATTGGTACATTGGGAATGACTATGGTTGGATTTGATGCAGGAGGAGATCCGACGGAGCACCAGAGATAGTTCTTCATCCATGCATGATGAGGATAACTGTGCCTTAGCGAGTAAGGTGAAGAAGGGGAAGGAGAAGGTTTCTCTTTCGGAATCTAGTTCTTCCAATGATGGGAAGAAGGTTGACAAATCAAAAGTGCGATGCTTTCGTTGTCATGAGGTGGACCATTATGCTACAAATTATCCATGGAGGAAATCGAAGAAGGGATCCGAGGAAGGATTTGAAGGTGAGGCACTTTCTTCATAGTTTGAGTTGGATTTCACACTCTTTGCATGCATAGCTTCATCCGTGGCGGGAAATGGTTGGTTTCTTGATAGTGGAGCTTCTTTCCACATGACTAGTGACAAGAGTTTGTTCAGTACTTTGGAGGAGAAAGATCTCCAGATACTCATAGTGATGGGTAACGATAAGAAGTATAGTGTCTCAGGTGTAGGCATGGTTATTTTTCAGAGGAAGCATGGATATCGCCTTACCTTGACCGATGTCAAGTATGTAGCAGGCCTGAGGAGAAACTTGGTGTCGATCACGATGTTGGAAGATAGAGGCTATGATGTAGTCTTCAGTAATGGAAAGGTTTTCCTTAGACATATCATCACTAGACACGTGAGGTTCAAGATGCATGCAAAGCCTTGAGGAGCAAGGCAACTAATGGAGACTTGGTGGTTGAGAGGGATGGTATATTACTTCTCAACATGTAGAGCCAGAAGAAGTCTTAAACGATTGTGGAGGAGCCACGATTGGTGCAGCAGCTTCAGGAGGTTATGGAGCAACCACAACAGGGGAAGTTGAGTGGAGATCGAGTAGAGACATCTACTCGTGTAGAGACCTCCAGTAGGGGGAAACTTTGAGCCAGGTGAGCAGAGGGATCACATGTAGGCATACCTCCAGGTAGGAGGTGGGGTGATGTGGATTGATCGTCCCGAGGAGGAGGGGTAGGATCCTTGAGGTACACAACCTCTTGGATGAGACCTTGCTCCAGGAGCACCAATGTGGAGTAGCAGGAACTGACTGAATGGGTAGAGACAGATGCAGATGGAGTGGCAGAGAGAGCGATAGTGCAGGGAATCCTAGGACAATGCATAGCTAGAAAACTGTAGCAATACGAGAGGCAAAAGTGTTTTCCACAGTTCTAGGTGGCACAGAGAGGTGTGCAATGGTGTGAGATGCATGGAGTTGTTGCAGTAACGCAGATGTCAGAGAGGGATCACTTGTCAGCAGCAAGTAGAGCTTCAACATCAGAGTATGTTCCTAGCCCAACAGAGTGGTCAGTTGGGATTGTCTTTGTTCCAAGTGTTGTTGGAGCAAGTGGACCGGGTAGCTGTGTTGCATGCAGAACATTCCAGAGTTACAGGATCAGGTTCAAGAGAAAGCCTTTCTTGTTGAGAGGGAGTGTTGAAAAATGTGCAACAAGAAATGCTAAATTTAGAATGTGCTAAGAATAGACCTGCTAAAAATAGCATGTCAAAAAATAGCAGTTTGGCCAGTGAGGTCATTGGCCACATTGGGTGAGAGGTGAAACTGCTAAAAATAGAAAGTTCTAAAAATAGCATTTTTGGGTCCCTTCCTATTTATAGCAGTCCCTAGTCTATCTATATGAAGTAAAATTAATTTTGGTCTTAACACCAGTTGGAAATATTAATTAATTAATTCAGTTGAGTTAATTAGTTAAGGAAATTCGAATTTGAAGTCTTTGTGAGCATGCACATGATTTCCTCCACTGATTGAGGGAATAAGTATGAGTTCTATAATGAGAGAATCAGTTGACTTAGTTCTAACTAGTCAAGTCCAATTAGATTATTTTAACAAGTTGTTAAAATAATAAAATATAGTTTGCTAATGCTTGCATGTATGTGACAACTATTATTTTAGATAACTAAGGATTCACTCATGGATAACTATTGCATGTCAGT
This sequence comes from Pinus taeda, assembly GCA_000404065.3. NCBI lineage: Eukaryota > Viridiplantae > Streptophyta > Pinopsida > Pinales > Pinaceae > Pinus > Pinus taeda. The sequence goes on from APFE030682375.1 coordinate 15,158, forward strand.
TCTGTCAGAGACCCACTTGAGATCAAATGTGGGACAATGTACTATCAGATGCTTGGATATTTCTAGTAAGTATTCATTGCATGGAGAAGGATCTATTATAGGAGATTGGAGAACTTGTGGCCTATATATTGAGGCCTATGTAGTCCATGATTTTCATCTTCTGATTGAAGATCATCAGAGTACAGAGAGAGAGCAGGATAGCTATTGACTTGATTCTTTTTGTATGAGGATTTTCACTTGATTGATAATACAGTGTTGGGGTTTTATGCTGGTGCTTTCCCCGGTGATATATTCTATGTTATGTGTGATTGATTCCTTCTTATCAGTTATATGTGTTCTTATTGATGTTTCTCATGGTTGATTAAGCTTCCGCTAAATTGTTTGTAGAGGTAGATCAAGTGTTTTGGTTTAGTACATTGCATTACCAGGTGATCTACATGTGGGAAATTTCTACATGGTATTAGAGCTAGCTGATTTGTAGAAAAGGTTCTACATGGTATCAGAACTAGTTGATTTTAGAAAATTTCTACAAAATTCTACATGGTATCAGAGCTGACTGATTTGTAGAAAAATTCTACAAAATTCTACATCTTGGATGAAATTCCAACTTGAATACCTAATCTTTCCATATTGTCCTTTCATGTTTTTTCTGGCCAGGTTCATCCTCTAGTGGAGTCCTTGGATCTGATCTCGAAACTGATTTGGAGTCACCAGGTGAATGATTTCAACCTTCTGGTGTTTGATCGTTGTCCACCATCAACAATCAGATCTGAACTTGATACATATTGCTGAGGAACATAAAACTACATTCCCCGGTATGGTCACCACTATATTAGCACTCAAAATGAACCTCAAGGCTGAGAAGAGGCAATCTCGAGGTAACCACAGACCAAGCTTTTGATCTGGCATCTAGCCCTGCCAGAATAGAGAGGGATCTCTCTTTGCCAACAAAATGTGGTTGCAATAAGTGAATCTCTGGCTAGCTATCAAGTATGGGGATTTGATTGAAAGTTTAGGTCGAAAACTGTAGGAGAAGGGACCATTGGGCTATGGAATCGAGGTTATTTACTGCCGGCAAACTTGGGGCAAAGTAAGTGCAATGTTCAGCCAAATAAAAGATGTAAATGAGAGAAGGAAAGAGGACAAATCCTGCTACACTGCAGGCATCAATCAAGGCATGGATCTACAGTGGCAGCTTTAGGAGAAGGAGAAGCATAGGATTACTCAACAGGGCATCTAACAGAGGATGCATTCTGAAAAGATAACCACTACATTAAACAACATAATCATTGTGAAAGGAGCATCGTGCATGGATGGATTCCTAACACTTCCCTTAGAGAATGTTGTAACGAAATTAGAAGAAAAAACAAAGCATGGAAATGAATTTACAAGAAAAACATGTTTCCCATTAAACATCGTGATGGATCCCAAATCTAAAGGACAGAAACTACTCCATTTGTTCATTTTTATTACATTTTTGGACTTCAAAGCTTTGCTAGAAGAGAATCCTTAACTTAGTTCAATTTTATTTTAGAGTACAAAATATTTTATGTTTGCTTAATATTTATTGAGATAAATGCATATGTTTTTTTTTTTTTTTTTTTTTTTTTTTGCCAACTTTAATGTCATCCTAAACTTCTAAAAAAGTTCCTATTTTATCTAAGTTTTCTTCTAAAGTAGAAAATATTTGATGTTTTTTTAATCTTACAGAGAAAATGCATAATTTCTTAAGTTTCTGATTTATTTTTTGTTACTTAATTTCTAGACTTTAAATCCGGTCTAAGGAAATCCCCTCAATCAGGTTAGTATTCATGAAGATTGATTAAATCATGTTTAGATGGGGAAGATATTTTTTTACAACCTTTGTTTCATTCTTATGATGATTCGAGATAGTTACCCATATTTATAACTACTAATTCCATATTTATGTACACTTCATGTAATAGTGGTTATCAATTTATTTTTTATTAAAATCCATGTGAATTCAAAAGCCATCAGAATTTGAACATATGAAGAAAAAGTAATCTATGAAGTTGTTCAATGGGAAAAGTAAAATATTAGTCAAATTGCAATTATTTAGGTAAGTTGTTACGTTGTTTGCAATATATTATCAAATCTCTAGCTTCATGATAGAGTGATATGTAATTTTGGCCAGTATTGTAATCGATGGAATATATATAACCCAGAATGGTATTTTTAAGTTATATACTCACATACACATACAGTTATAATCAGGATTTACATTTTTTAAACTTCATATTCGAAAAGATCCTAAACTTCAAATTTGAAAAGAGAATTGTGATGAGCGCCAGTATTGCAGCAAGGATGTTGCAACTCCTAGGCTACCAGCTTTACTTATCAACCCGGGGTTCGTACAAACTTGGAGGTGACAGTGCTATATGAAAAAGTAAAAGTGAAGGTCCTACCTATTGTCACTGTTCATCTGGCGAGAGACCCCAGGGGTTCCAAGCCAGACTTCTATAGAGTCATAAGAAGCTTGATTCTTGATGGAAGAAGAGCAAATCTATTCTAAGAGAGCTACTCTACTGCAGTAATTAAGAAAACAACATGTAATGTTAAATCACACCATATCCTAATTAACCATTTAAATAGCTATGCTAAGCAGAATTGCTAAATCAACACTAACCTAATGTTGTTATCTAAGTTACAGAAGTAAAGAACATCAATTCATACTAATGTGTAAGCAAGGAAACTAAACTAAATCTGTTTTCACTTTTTTGGTTTTTTTGTGTAAATATTTATTTATTAATACAGAAGTGCGATCTTTGAGTTTGCGTGGTGTGTATTGAGTAATTGAATTATGAACTGTGTGTGGATTAGAGTAATTCTGCATAACATAAGTGTGCAGGGAATTCAAAGAGAATCTAAGAGAGAGGACAATGCTCAGAGGAGTATTGCGATGATCAGACAATGTTGGAGAATGATTGAATAACCAAATCAAAGCTCAGGAGTGGCAGTGTTTAAATAATACGCAGAACAAAGTTCGGGAAGGATTCAAGCAAAAGAGCAATCGAAGATCGAAATTAGTGAAAGGAAGACATAATGAAGCAACAGTGCATAGGAACCATCGGATCAGTTGGATCAACGAACAGGATTAAAGGAAGATGTGCGGCGGAGATCTTATCACGAGAGATTAAGTTAATAGATGGATGGATCACATCAAGTCACATGTCAACAGAAGGGTGGAAAACGTGCAGAAATGATGGAGCGGTCTTCGTAGGTGGTAAGCAATATCTCGCTCGCCCTAAGAGTTGTAAGCAAAATTCCTAAATTTCACGCGATTAGCCTAAGTGGGTGACACGTAGCACGGGAAAACCACTTTTCTCATGCGCTCTCGGTCAAATATCAGTGGTGTAAGACTTCATGTGAGATTGGGCGATAGTCGTTCGATCATGCGGATTGATCAACGGTGGAGATCAGCCAAGCTAGTTGGCGAGTGGGTGATGTGATGGAGTGATATTCATAGGTGGTAAGCAGTATCTCGCGCACCTTAAAAGCTATAAGCAGAATTCCTAAATTTCATGTGATTAGACTAAGTGGGTGACACACAGCACGGAAAAACTACTTTTGTCACACGCTCTCGGTCGGATATCGGTCGTGCAAGACTTCACGCGAGATTACGTTATAGCCATTGGATCATGCGGGATTGATCAACAGTGGAGATCGGCCAAGCTAGTTAGTAAGCGAGTGACGCGATAACTATTGGATCACGCGAAACAAATCAACAGTGGAGATTTCGAGCATCTAAAGTCAAATGTTGAAATGAATACGTTAGTTATGCGACACACAGTTGATGGTGATTGGTCATGTTTGTTGTGGATCAGAGGGTAAGGAAATCCACAGGTATAATCTGATTAAGATGTGATTTATTAGCTTTTGCATATATTATGCATGAAGAAAGTGTTGAAGGAAATGAGAATATGAGTGAGATCTTATTATAGAAAGAGAGTGACGGAAAAATATGATGATGATGAAATGAATCAAGTACTGAATCAAGACAACAAACTCCAAAGCTCATGCAAGAACTAGAAATCTGTGTTTTTGGGCTTGCTAAAGGGTCTCTTCCTCAATTCATGGTCCCAGAGGGAGGAGGTGAGCTCGAGACACCTACTGACAACCTTATGGGGATATTTTTCTCCTTGCTAACCTGCTAATTGAAATAAGGCACAAATGGAAGCAAACTAAAGCACAACCAATCTACCCTACATTGTTGTAATGGAAATGTCGCTACTTAAGCAAATGAACAATTAAACCATGAACCTATGCTAACATACATGTACAATAAAGAGGAGCCTTGGCTACTCGGGTTGGGCCCTAACTCAAGAGCTTCAGCCCCTCTAAGTTAACTCAGTGCTAGCTCAAAACAAAACTCATTCTTATTATCAAAACCATGTGTTACATCAAAAACTGTCACATGTCTTACAGCTCAAAAATAGAGCAGAGTCTTACAATAAAATATTTGAATCCTACTGAGGTCCTAGGCCTATCTACTTATACATATGAATTCTCCAACGACTTCCTTAAAATTAGGGAGGCTCGACTCCCAAACTTGAGATAAACTGGTGCTTTGACTTTCACTTGCTTGGATGCCTTCTAGTCCTCATGATTTGGTTGTTTTCACTCTGAGTTGATGGAAGAATATTCAAATGGGGGGATAGTAAATGAGGAGGATTTACCTCCTATAATTCCTCTCTCTTGTCCCATTCGAGTTTTGACCAAGGTCTTTTCCAAAATTCCTTGATTTTATCCTTTAATCCTACATTAAATGCACATTAGACAACAAAGCAAAATATCCAACTCTAACTCATCTCATAAACAAAATATAATCAAAAGTATGCAATAAGTTGTGAGAATAGTTGGTTCGACTAAGCTAGGAGGTGAATTAAGGCCCATATAATTACCCAATGATGAGGCTCATCAAATTGAACATATATAAACAAATAGATAGCTTAATATACTACAATAAATACCTATAGTGTATAACAGGCAACCAAAATAGAAAGCAAGGGGATCCACTACTTTTTCAAATGTTTAGAGATGATGTAAATATATATTTCAAAATGACTCATATTAAACCCTTTAAAAGAAAACAAAAATAATTTATCTCTTACAAATTTACTTGTGAAACAATCTATATATTCTAAGCCAAATTTCATGCTTCAGGAGAAATTTTGTGTTCCTTGCTCCACAAACGTCTCTTTGCGCACCCGATCTCTGGGACATAACCCCTTTGAAAAATGTATAGCTTGTACTTGAAAATTTTATCTATTATGATTTTAATTTTCCCTACTTCACTTTTTAGACACTTCTCAGTTCTTATTCCTTCTTTTCATGAGTGAAAAACTTAAATACATATGTATACACAAAAATATAGATTTAGTTTTTTAATAAAAAAAATATTATTATTATTTGAAAAAAATAATCCAACTTAAGTTTATCTCAACCTTCAACTTTAAATGAATAATAAAAAATACTAAAACAAATAAAAATATAATAAATTATTACTTGAAAATATCAATAGAAATAGAAATAAATGTATATTGATCTATTTTGCTATAAAAAATTATAATTATCATTTCTCAAATATATAATATATTATACATTAATATTTTTTAATTTTCAATTTTCAATTTCTATTGGCTTTAATGTTTTTTTTTTTTGAACATCTACAAAGTTTCACATCTATAGAGGATATAGATAAATTCTTAGACATGTATAATTGATATTAAAATAATATAAAGATAATTATTTATGATGAAACCATTCATATGGGTAAGAATGAGATTGAGACTCGTAAGATGCATTGTTACCACAATTCTCAAGTAAACCATTAGCACAAGTAAAAATTCAAAGACAATTCATATTGTATACCAGTGACAAGAATATATGTGTTATGAAAATAAGGAAAAAAATAATTTAAAAATTACAATTTAAAAATCATACCTAATACTAAAACTTGTCAATCCATTCCATTTTTTTTATGCAATAATTTCTATTGAAATAGGACATTTGACACTCTGAATATTATCATAACAAAATTCTCTTATTTACCAATAAAAAATACAACACCATATTACACAATACTTAAAAGTATACATCTGTTTTTTAAGTGAAAAAAAGCATAAAAATTTGAATTCACATTCAAAATCAATCTTCATGTCGATTAACAGGGATTGTTCTTCTTATTCTTTTGGGCTTTGTGTTTAAGAATATAAAATTTTTTATCAATATTGAAAATGATTGATCCTAAGTTTGTTAAAGTCATCTACATGTTGTGGCATATGCAAATGTTCATCCCTTCAACTTTTATGAATCCGTAAAGATGAAGACAAAGTAGATTGTGAAGTTGTTCGATGGGAAAAGTAAAATATTACCCATTTTGCAATTACTTATGTAAATTGTTATGATGTTTGCAATACATTTTTAATCTTTGACTTCACGATAGAGTGATATGTAATTTTGGCTAGTATTTTAACGAATGAAATATATATAGCCCAGGAAGATATTTTTCAATTATATTTCCATAAACAAATATTGTTATAATTAGAGTTTACATTTCTTAAACTTAATATTTGAAAAGATCCTAAACATCAAATTTGAAAACATAATTGAACATATATAAGCACACAGACAACTTATCTACATTGCAACAATACCTACCGTGCATAGTAGTCAACCAACATAGAAAACAAGGTGATATACTATTGTTTAAAGCTTTTATAGATGGCATGAGTATATATTCCAAAATGAATCAGATTGGACCACTTAAAATAAAATTTAAAAAAAAAAAGCATCTCTCTTATAAATTTACCAATAAAACAATCTACATATTCTGAGCCAAATTTCATGTGTGCAGAAGAAAGTCTATGTTCCTTACTCCACACATGCAATCCCTCCACACAACCATTCTCCTGCACATACCCAATCTTCCACACATTCTTTAGTCCACACACATCACTGGATCAGCACACCTCTTGATTTGCACAACTACCTCTTCCATGAGAAAAATGTATAACTCACACTTTATGGAAGAGCTATAATCATCATTGAACTTCAGACAAAGATATAATACATGTATCTGTGCAAGAGTGCTACAAAGATGATGCTGAGGTGACTCTATTTTTATTATTTCATTCATTAAAAAATTTGTTTATTTATGGTAAATTATGAGTCAGTTCAAATGATGAGAATTTTTTCATCAATTCCCACTAGCACCGCTGGTTGAGGATGCGCCTCGTTAGTAAGTCAACCTGGGATCAAACCTCATGGGTGGTGGTTGTGCCCTATGCTAGGGGGAGGAAACATGCTAAAAAATCTAGTCATCTTAGGGCTAGTGTGGCCCAAATCAAGTGCGATATCCATGTGACTTTGATGGATTAGATGCCCATAGGTATAAGCTCCTCAACCCACAATTCAAGCCTGGAGGATCACAAACAACTTGACAAACAAACAAGAAAATGATGAGAATGTTTTCAAAATTATAGTTCTACGAAATTTCATTGTATCTACACTTGTAAAGTTATAGGTGGATGAAATTGGGAATCAACATAATGGAACATGATTTAGATTTTAGTAGATTTAAATTCAAGTATGGTGGTATGTAGATTTAGAATAAGTGTGATATTATGGAAAATTTTATTTTAAATTTTTTTAGAAAATGGTTAAAAATCATATTTTTGTCCATATTTAATTTAATTAATCAAGTTAATATACTTACTTGAACTATGCTCTGGTGTTGAAGAAATCAAGCTCGATGGAAAACCAACCAAGAGAATATGATAATATATTTTTAAATGAGCAACATATTTTATGAATAATAAATTATAATGGCATATAAAGGAAAAAAAAAACAATAATTGTGGATATTTTGTATTAACAGGATCTGAGTACAAAACTCAATAAATACATGGTGATATTAATAGAAGATTCTCTCTCCAATATTTATTTTCTACATTCATACATTCTTTTTTCCAAATTCTTCATTTTTACACATGCAATTCTAATTGTCTTGCTACAGTGCTTATAGAATTGCTAAAAGTGGTCGATTAAAAAACAAAAAGTATAACCTATTTGTGGGTGTGGTATCCATTAGAGGTGTTTTCTTCTTCAAGAGTTTCTGGCTAGGGCAGATTTATTTTCTTATTCATCGTTGTTGAAAGAGAGAAGAATACATTCCCTTGGACTTTCAAAACTAAGAATTTTTTATTGATTTGAATTCATGCATAGTAAAGGAGATTCATATGGAGCATAAACCTTATACTGGTGCAATATTAATTTGAATTGTCCCTAACGTTAGCATCTTCATTGAACCTCAAGCTGAAGGAAGGCAATGTCAGGGTAACCACAAACCACGCTTAGCCAAGTAGCTAGCTCTACAAGGCTGGGAGAGGGCTCTCTCCGTAAGGATCTCAGCCAAGATGACTGGATCAAGAAAAGGATTTTAGGCTAGGTATAGTAGCACAAAGTTTTGATTGGATTTTGAAGGGGTTCTCCTGGATCAGGAGGAGCTGGACAGTTTAGGGCTAGGAAATTAGATCAAAATTGCAGGGTGTTCAATGGGGCAAGGTAGGCATAAGGTTTAGCACTCTAGGGCTTGACGGATGAGATGTTTTAAGATTGGTGAGAGGCTAGGAAAAGCATGTGATTACCATGGATCCTTCCCAAACTGTAGAAAACATGAAATGGTGAATGTTTTCCCAAAGCAGAGCAGTGATGTAATGAATTTTGCCTATCAACTTGAAAGCATTCACTTAGAAGCAATGAAATGATTAACGGAATACACAAAACATACTAACATATGATCACAAGAGAAGAAACTGTACTAAAACTCCATACCACATGGATCCCATAAAAATAGCTGCAATTATTATTAATCTCCTACTAAAATTCTACAAAATGATGTACAATCAAGGTCCGAGCATCCAGCTAAGTCCAACCCTTTACAATGATAAAGAAGAAGAAGATATAGGCTTTGTTTCAACTTCCTCCCATCCTCAGGGGTCGAATCCCTAAGATGAGGAGATGATCTAACCAACACTAAACAAGAAACAAGAATATAGGCAGCTTAACAACTTGCCTCTAAAAGTGAAAAATTGATTCATTTGAGCTCAAATTGACTTTTAATGCAATGAATCTACCCTCTACTACTAATTATCCATCATATTTACATACCAAGTCATCATTTACAATGGCAAGACATCCTCCATGAGATAAAATCCATGAACACAACCAAAAAATGGAAAAATAGGCATCTTGTGACAAAATTTGCTCTATGCGTAGCACCACTGGCCCAAAACGCAATGCCACTTTTAGGTCCCTTTTGGAGGCCTTCCTGGCATTACAATTGAGCTCATGACAGCTCATGGGAAAGGTATTCAAGTCTAATTTCCAAAAAACCTAGAATTGTTTCATTTTAAGCTCATTTGTCCCCTCAAAACTTGATTCTCCCAAGACTGCTTCTATGTGTCCAAGAAGTGATAGAAAGGTCATTTTTAGGGTGTTTTTTGACCTTTTGGTGGACCAATTCTGCCCCAAAAACATAGAAAACCATAGGGTGCATGTAATCATTGCTATGAATCCAAAAATGCAAACTATATGTGCATTGAGTGCCCCTAGGAAATGTGCAGCGCCGCGTTGAGCCCGATTTTTTGTGTTTAAAATTTCAAAATTTACAAATGACAAAAATTCTTCCAAACTTGCCCAAAATTGGTGAGAAGCACCATCATCAAGTATCTTGATGAGCCAAGGAAGCTTCAATAAGCAACCTAAGCCTATCCTCCTCCTTTTTGCCTTTTATAGCCTGCCTTAGCCTAGCTTTCATCTTTTTGACCCTCATGTTGCAAATGTTGTTTCGAGTCCTGTAATGGTAGGCCATTGTCTGATTATTTGGTTTTCTCTATTGGCCTTATGAAATAGCTTCTCTAGGTGCAAATTGACTCTCTCAAGCCAAGTCTCTCTATCATCTTCAATTTCCTTCTCAATAGGAGTCAAAGTGACCTGTGCCTCTTTGTCACTTTGTCATTTCATCTTGAGAAGTTCCAACTCCATGAGGACTTGCGTGTCAATAAAATGCTTGTTCTCTTGTTCCAAATATGTAATGACATACTTGGCCCTCTCCAAATTGTCCATCAAAGTTTTGACTTGAGCCTTCTTTTCTTGTATGATGATGTCCTTTATGGTTTCTTCGTCCTGAGCCTCTAAGTCAATTATTTCCATGTCATGATGAGTATAATGTTGCTATGGCTCATCATGATCTGTCAAATCAAAGTCGCTCTCTTTCTCATCATCATCAAAACTCTCCTCCGGCATATTTTCCTTCCCTTTGTGTAGTTGCTACACCTGTACCTGTTGTGTTGATGAAGAAAGCAAAGCCCCTTCCACATCCTGTGGAGCTAGAATTTTCCTATGAATTGATGAAGAAGGAAAGGTCCCTTCCAAATCCTGTGGAGCAAACACTTGCCTATCAGCTACAAACAATCTCCTTGTGCCCCTCTGATATGTCATGTAAGTCCCAGGCACCTCAATAGTTTTAGTCTCTTCATATGATTTCCCCTGAGCACTGCTCGAAGGTCCCCCTACTTCTTGAGACATTGGTGGAGGAATTTGAGGACCCTTGAAGATTTCATGGGAAATAAATGTCTCCCCTATCCATGTTTGCAAGGATTTAGGTTCTATGAAGGGAATGAGTGAGAGTGATTTAGGAGTGAGGGGATGGGAGATGACCTTATGGGCTAGAAAATGAATGAGGGAGTAGGAATCATAAAAATGAGAGGGAGGGCTTGGTTTGTTTGAGATATTGCCTTTTGGGAAGAGGGATAAAGGGATGTGGATGTTATGGAATGTAATATGGAAAGAGTTTATAGTTTTAGTGATAGGTGATAGGAGGGATAATTGGGTTTAGGGTTTTAGGCATAACTAGGGGAAAAATTTAGGGTTTCACATTTACCATGGGGAATTATGCTTAAGAGTTTGATTGCAAACCAAAAATATAGTATGGGAGGAAAAATTACTTTTATGAAGGGAATAGAGCGAAATCTTGAAGTTTTTATGAATTTTTAGGCCTTTTTGGCCCTTCTACTCAACGCGCAGCGCCAACCCATAGACGTGCACTGCCACCTCCTGAACGCATAGTGCCCCTTTAATACGACTTTTGAATACCTTCCTGGTGTCAAAATTATGCGTGGGATAACTCGTTGGAAATCTTGTCCTGTCTACTTTCTAGAACATCTTGAATTTTTCAATTTGGAGCTCATTTGCCCTATCAAAAGCTCAATCTCGCAAGACTAGTCAAAATGTGCAGAATGAGACTGCCAAAATGCAGAGTGTTGTTTCAGTCAACTTTTGGAGGTCTTCCTCAACTCCAAATTGAATTCACGATAGCTCATTAGAAATATATATGTGTCTAATTATCATTTGACTCATCAAGCAAATCATTTGGTCACTCCATCTAGGAGAAAAATGGATTTTACCAAGGTCACTCTAGAAGGGCAGCAACTCTCATGTGGCACATGATTCTTTGGACATTTCTCCCAAACCATGAGACCTGTGTAAAACCTAAAGGATTTTGTTCTTCTTGGGTATATGGTGGACAAAAACCTCTCTCAATTATTTCAAATTCATCTTTTCTTGCTCAGAAACATCATTTGAATAAAACCTATCCCGATGTGTGGAACAAGGGATTTGTAGAAATGAAGGGGATGAGGGGCTTCTAATCTCTTGAGAAAATTTTTGGAAGTAGGAAGGGATGTTAGGAAGTAGGGGAAAGTGGAATTTCAAGGGTTGAGTGAGGGTAAGGGGTCCAAAAGGGCAAAACACGGGCCTAACTTAGAAAAGTGTCAAATTGTAGCAATAGGCTAAGGTTTGTGGGAAAATAATGAATTTGAGGGATATCAGTGATGGGAAGTGTTTAAGAAGGTATATTAAGGTTAGGGGAAGGTGTATGAGCATCATGATACAAGTTTTATTTATGATTTGACCATCTAAGAAAAATTACCTTCAAAACCCTAGGAGAGGGAAATGAGCCTTACCTAAGCACAACTGAAGCACAAACAAGGTGTAAAATGAGCCATTGAAACTTGAAATAATGATGAAAACTCTTTGAATGATGGTACACTCAGCCAAATGGTGACATGGACCAATACTCGGAAAACTTAGGAAGGAGTGAAAACAATCCTAGACCTAATACCTAGTCACCAAATTTTACTCGAAGACTCACTAAAATGGCAAAATTTGACTTTGACACCCTAAGACCACTTTATAAGAGCATGTTTGATCACTGGTGGAAGGTTGCAAAAACTGACTCTAACATTGGCTCCATTGGGAATGGTAGCTCCTTGGAGATTCCAAGAACACCGTAGACCAAGTAGCCTTATCCATTGGGCATGGAGTAAAAAAAACTCAATCTGAAATACATGACTGAATATTGATGACTCAAAGACACAAACTGACTTTTACTCAACTAAAAACTGACTCAATACTAAAACACAACTGACAAACTAGAAAAGATGCTCAAAATGGAGCTTATTCAATAAAACCTACTCAAACTGTTCCATTCACCACCTGATCAAGTGAAATGAAACAACCAATGCAACCATGTAATCATTTTGGTTGTTGTTTGAATTCTCCACAGGTGCTTGTTTATGAGAAAGAAGAGAGAACTACTAAAATGCAACTCCCATGAAAACTTGTAAACATATCCAAAATTTTCGAGATTGAATAATATGGATGCTCTATCTGACTCCAAAAACATTGCATAAACATGTTGAAATTCATGTGGACTGGGACTTAGCCCATCCAATGGATTACTTTGCTTCTCCTCATACCATGAATGCAAACTTTCATCTGAGATTTATGACGAGACTCCTGTTGAAAATGACAAAGAAACCGGCTGCCGGATCAAATTTGTATTAATACTTTTTTCAAGCTCAAAGTTAGCTAATGGAGAAGGACTTTGACTGCAGACATCATCCAACCAGCTACTGGATCATGAAAAACTTGAAAATACTATTGCAACCCATTTTCTATTGGTTCCAATGAGATTGCATGATTTTCTACAGGTTGCTCATTTGCGAATATACTATGCAAAATTCCCTTCAAAAACTAAAACGATTCAAAACATAATGGTACGAAATCATCTTGCATCATTTGATCATATTTTCCAGCTTCCAAGTCTTCATCTGCAACCTTACAGCCAATGGCATTCGGGGGCTGCAAATCTAGATATGGGAAGTCTAGAACAAGGATTTCATTTCCCTCTAGGTGGTCAAGATCAAAACTTATCAACGGTTCATTTCTGATTGCACGAAAGTTGTCTCTAATGAACTGAAACGAGGTAAAACAAAAAGGCAAATATCCTTCACTTGCTTCAAAATTTTCTACACTTTCCTCCTCACTTCCATAGCTGATATGTATCGGTTGATCACTGTATTCAAGCTACTGAAAGTGAACTTCCTCCTTCCACAAACCAGTTGTTGATTTGTCTGCAAGACTAGCTCCTGTTTGGAGAACATAATCATCATCATACTGATCAAACATAGGGAAATCATCAGTATAAAACACATCATCAAGCATACATGTTAGATCAACAGATCTCTCTTTTGCAAGCTGATCTATAAAACAATCATTATCAAACATATGACAATTGGGATAAGAAAGAAAATGTTTTGGATCAGCCACTTGCTTTTACTCAATCAGTGAGCTATGGCCTTGAAAATCATACTCATTCCTTGTGGTGATCTTTTGCATCTTCTCTTCCATTGCACTTACGAAAATGTCGAGATTTACCTCTAAAGATGTCAATTCCTCTGGATCTATGTTCTTCATCTCTTCTACCTTCAACTTTGCCCTTCTTATCAACAGATTAGCCTCTACATCTACTGCATTGTTTTGCATCTCTTCAAGTGTTGCAAGGTTCCTTTCTCTCAGCTAAAACACCATTTCCGGATCAAAGGCTTCCAGATAATGCAAGAGAGTTTAATCAGGAGGAGGTCTTATATTAACAGGCATCGAAAAATAGACTTGGTTAAACCTGACAAAAAAAAATTGTATTGTCTCCCCTGACAGTCTTTTCAGCTGGTTATACTCCTCTAGAATCAAGAAAGCGTTTTGTCTGACCACCCACTTCTTGAGGAAAACTTTGACGAACTACTGGAAATTTGAGATGCTTGCATCAGACAGGGTTTTGAACCAGCTCTTTACTTTGCCTTGCAAAGAAAGGGCAAAAATCCTAATACTAACATCCTCTTCATCAACTTTAGAAAGGTCCAGAAAAGACTCAAAATTCAGTACATGTCTCTCAACAGTGATGTTGTCACATTCACCATAAAATCTTGGTAGATATAGGTAATGATTTTTAGGGAAAGCATGGGAGATAGGAGGTAAAATCAGAGGCTTGTATCTATCTAGAATTTTACAAGGTATAGGAGTATATACAAAATCTGTAGAATTATTCTTGATCTCTTGAGGCTTATCAGTTTGAAGATGGTCATCATAAGATTCGGAAGAAGGGTCTTGATCAAGATCAAAGGCATGCGAATATTTTGTATTCACAATCTTCAAAGGGAAATAATTCAATGCGAGTCTAGGATCTTTTCTCAAATACAATATACTTTGTAAAGCCTTCTTGACATTCTCAGGAAAAGAGAAGAAATAATTTATAACAAAGAACATAATGTCTTGGATGAAATTCCAACTTGAATATTTAATCTTTCCATATTGTCCTTTCATGTTTTTTCTGGTCAGGTTCATCCTCCAGTGGAGTCCTTGGATCTGATCTCGAAACTGATTTGGAGTCACCAGGTGAATGATTTCAGCCTTCCGGTGTCTGATCATTGTCCACCATCAACAATTAGATCTGAACTTGATACATTTTGCTGAGGAACATAAAACTACATTCCCCAGTATGGTCGCCACTATGTTAGCACTCAGAATGAACCTCAAGGCTTAGAAGAGACAATCTCAAGGTAACCACAGACCAAGCTTTCGATCTGGAATCTAGCCCTACCAGAACAGAGAGGGCTCTCTCTTTGCCAACAAAATGTGGCTACAATAAGTGAATCTTAGGCTAGCTATCAAGTACAGGGATTTGATTGAAAGTTGAGGGTCGAAAACAACAAGAGAAGGGACCATTAGGCTCTGGAATCGAGGCTAGTTTCTGCCGGAAAACTTGGGGCAAAGTAAGTGCAATGTTCAGCGAGATAAAAGATGTAAATGAGAGAAGGAAAGATGAGAAAGCCCACTGCACTGCAGGCATCAATAAAGGGATGGATCTACAGTGGCAACATTAGGAGAAAGAGAAGCACAAGATTACTCAACACGGCATCTATCAGAGGATGCATTCTGAAAAGATAACCACTACATTAAACAACATAATCATTGTGAAAGGAGCATCGTGCATGGATGGATTCCTAACATTTCCCTTAGAGAATGACGTAACAAAATTAGAAGAAAAAACAAAGCATGGAAATGAATTTACAAGAAAAACTTGTTGCACATTAAACACCGTGATGGATCCCAAATCTAAAGGGCAGAAACTGCTCCTTTAAAAATAGGGAGTTGAGCTAATTGTATATATTTTATGAATTTAAAAGTGTAAAAGGTTCGAAGTTTTCAGCAGAGGAAAGCTGCTTTGGACTGTGTAAAGCTTTTTCTGAATACTATTTTTAATGGAGCAGTTTCTGCCCTTTAGATTTGGGATCCATCACAGTGTTTAATGTGCAGCATGTCTTTCTTGTAAATTCATTTCCATGCTTTGTTTTTTCTTCTAATTTCGTTACAACATTCTCTAAGGGAAGTGTTAGGAATCCATCCACGCACAATGTTCCTTTCACAATGATTATGTTGTTTAATGTAGTGGTTATATTTTCAGAATCCATCCTCTGTTAGATGCTCTATTGAGTAATCCTGTGCTTCTCTTTCTCCTAACGCTGCCACTGTAAATCCATCCCTTGATTGATGCCTTCAGTGCAGCGGGCTTTCTCCTCTTTCCTTCTCTCATTTACATTTTTTATCTAGCCAAACATTGCATTTACTTTTCCCCGAGTTTTTCGGCAGAAACTGGCCTCGATTCCATAGCCCAATGGTCCCTTGTCTTTTGTTTTCGACCCTAAACTTTCAATCAAATACCCGTATTTCATAGCTAGGCTAAGATTCACTTATTGCAGCCACATTTTGTTGGCAAAGACAGAGCCCTCTCTGGTCTAGTAGGGCCAAATGCCAGATCGAAAGCTTGGTCTGTGGTTACCTTGGGATTGCCTCTTCTCAGCCTTGAGCTTCATTCTGAGTGCTAACACCTAAGATCCTTTTTTATCTACATATTCATTGAAACTTGGATACAATACACAAACGTCAAGCAAAAACTAAAATCCAAGGTCTTCTCAGAGAAGAGGCCATCCTTATTTTTATATTCATTGAGGAGGCCATCGAGGTCCCTTCTCCGTCAAAGAGGAGACAGAGCAATATAACCAGAAAGATCATAAGAGTCATGAAAACTCTAATTCCATGAAATTCAAAGGGACAATGCACAACTAAGATGGAACAACAAGATAGGGTCGTGAGAAAATAATACTTAGATGATATGAAGGGACAAGAATAATGAGCATGCCTCCACAGAGGAGCCCGTAATACTATCTTAACTCAAAACCACGGGTTCTAGTCATAGGAAAGAAAGAACAAGGGGACCAGAGAGATACCATAACTAAGCTTGTGCCTGAGGTATGTCTGAAGATCCAAAATATGAAATCGCACAGAACACATAAAGGAAGACACTTTTTTAACTAATACATGCAACCAATAGGATTTCACCTCCCCCAACATCCACAAATCAAACTAATTTTTCCTTGTATTGTTCTCAGTAGACTACATCATGATATGAACAGTTCTCTTCTCTTAAACTTCTTCCATCCTCACCTGGAGGTACCAGAGAGTAGTCGACTCGTGTATATTCACCAAATTGGAGTGAGCCCAACAATCCATGGAGTAGGGTGTTGAGCCTTCTGAGACATCCCTGAGAATATTAGGAAACGTTGTATTTGTATCCTTTCGAAGCTGTTGGAAAGTGACTATTATTGTGGGCACCTCTACATTCCATGATGTTTGAGACGATGTGTGGAGTTGAATTATTCTTAGGCAAGCTTTGCTATATAGTTCATGAAGGGAGTTATGGGAGGGGCTCATTTTTTAGTTGACCTATCCATTCTAAACCTCCCTTGGGGATGTATGAGTCCTTGTTAGCCATCTCATTAACACTTGCATTATTTTCCTTTAATACATGATAAAATTGAGTTCTAGTAATGAGATTCAACACATTAAGAATTCTTTTAGTGATATGATTGATCTTTAGGTCCTAGGGAAGAGTTTTGCTTATGCTTTGTGATATGATGAGAAGGGATGATGAGCTTCATATAATTAAGCAATAAATAATATAATAATAATAATACAATCAATATTATTAATAGATAAATAGATAATACAATAATAATAAATATAATATAATAATAGTAAATAAATAAAATGATAAATAATAAATTGAAGTTTTGAATAAATACATAAAAATCAACTATAAAAATAGTAAGAATAAGTAAAGTTAATAAAAAGTAAAAAGGAATAAAATAAGCAAGAGTTAAATTAAGAAAAAAGGTCGAGTTAAGGAAAACTTAAGACAAAGAAAAATAGAAGCTGGCATGATGACACATGGATTCTGTGCATGCAGATATGTTTCCAACCCCCTTTCTATTTAATGAATGAATGGGATGTTAGAGACATTCATTATTTCCGAAGGAGAATGTTGTAAGACAAAGGATTCACTAGTGGTAGTAGCTTACTGAGGGTTGTGGGATGACCAAGTATGGAAAGATTTTGTGCAATTGAGCCTACATTTGGGTGGAGAGTCATCCCCAAAACTTTGTCGCAGTCAACAAGATTCAAATAAGGCCATGGCTCTGGAATCACTAGTAAGATATATTTCCCCTTGACAGGTAAGTGTTCTCTAATTATGTTTTCGCGAATTATATGCTAATCAGTTGAATATTTTGTGTTGATTATTAATAGCATAAGTTTATGTAATTAATTGTATGTTTTGAATTTTGGGCCATTACATATGGTATTAGAGTGATGTTTCAACCCTATTGGACCTTTGGATTTTTATATATTCTTGTCCATAAATAATTATAAGTGATATTCTTTGATTATTCACAAAAATGTTTTTCCTCCATGTGGGCTCTGCTCAGAAGGCGATTTTTTCCCCTATGCACAAATATCCACAAGGTTGTATACTAACTACCTCTACCCAATCCATTTTGTTTTGGTTCTAGGTGATTTGATAAAATATTTTTATGCTTCTATTGTTTGTGCAAGAACTATAAATATTATAAAAGCAAAATCCAATGGATTCATCATATTCATGATTGAAAATTTGATATTTTAAAAGCGTAGTGTGCATTGTTTTGATCCCTTTTAAAAATGTACAGGTCCGGTGGTGGATATAGGTAACCAGAAACATGGTATTTGACGTCAAGATAAATGCTCGTCTATTATTGGGTTTTCTGACAGTTTGAATGGGTGTGTAAATATTAGGGGGAAGCTGCATATGAATTGTCTTTTCTTACATTTTGATCCTCGTCATCAAGATTTTGGTGGTTCAATGGATCTATAGATTTAGGCACAAGGATAATGATTTATAATTTATTTGGAAAAGGGTGGTTATGGGATCTATAACATGCACCATCATGAAGAATTTGTTAAGATTCCATTCACCATTACAAAAAATTTGTTCAGATTCCATGCATCTAAATTAGGCTTTCCTTAACTCAAACCCTAAAAAAAACACTTTGTGAATGTCGTTGCATGCGTAATTTAAACAACATGAAATTGAAAAAACACATATTGTCCTTTTACTTTTAAAATAAAAAACTTATGGTCAAACCAAAAATAGAACGAAAATCATAACACTATCCACTTCCATATATTAAACTTACTCTTTGTACCTCTAACCCTCTAGATTGTGAGCACTACCATATATGAGCTCTAACTTAAAGCTCCTATCATGGAGGTTGAAGCACATGTTAAGGTTGATAGCCTAAGATGTTTAGATTTTACTTACAACTTTTTTTTCTAGATAGCAACTCTGGGTTGTAAATACATTGCCTTAACATATATTTGAATATTCAAATAAAATAAAATAAAAACCTTTAGATTACTTTAGAAAGTCATTGACATTCAAATTATTAATCAACAAAAGTTTTAAGGAGCAGTATGCCAATTGAATTTTCAAATCAAAATAGATTGAAGTCTCCATTACGCTTATGCGATAGACATAAGCGTGTTTGAAAAAATGCATGACCACCGAGTTCTATACTTCCATTATAGTCGTTAAACAAAGCACATTCGGTGATCTAAAAAAGAAGTAAATGCTTATTGGAACTTAACACACACTTAACACTTGTTGTCATATATCGGGTTGCATACAGATATTTATAGAGTCGTTTAATGAAGTGAAGAAGTGAGGAGGTGGAGGAATTCAGGGTAAAAAAAATTTAATAATTTTTGTAGAAATAGTATTTGAATCATGTTTTTATAGTGGAAATGGATTCAGCATTATCAAAAACATTTAGGACAATTAAAATTTTGAAGTTTAACAACTATAACTTGGATTTACAAAAATCTTTGCTAAAATTTCTCTAAATATAATCAAAATATCTATAACTTTTCGAATAACTCCTCCGCCTTATTAAACTAGCAGATATTTATATATTGTAACAACTTTGTATTTAACTTTGTTTTATTTAATTTGTATGCGTTTTAATAGCAGTTAGATCAGCAAATTGCCACGTCAGCTTTTGGTTCCATGTGTATCTTGTTTGGAATGTATACCTGTAGGTCAAGATCCCTTGTTACGCAGTCAACGTTTTCCTCGCAGTGTGTGTTGCCACTCGACCCATATGAAATAGTGAAGGTGACGTGTAAATTGAAAATTGTAGTTTTTGTTGCAAAGTGATAGCATGTGAGTAGAGTAACAATAAAGTAAGTTTCTATTATATGTGAGTTGGCTTGACTTTGGAGAAATGGTAAATTAGTGTTCCTAGTTAGATATCCGGTTTTTAATAGGTCATCTCTTTCATTCATAAAAACTATAAGTTAATAACATATTTCATTAATAAAAACTTTATAAGTTAATAACATATAAGGTTTGTTGTGTACAAAAAGAATGTGTATATATATAGGAAGAAAAGTGGATTTTGTTAGCTTGAGTTATTTGGTAATATATTTAATTAATGTTTTGAAAAACATATATAATATATTTTATTTTGGTGATTATTATAGATTATATAAAAGTAATATTATAGTGATAGAGTAAATTAATGAAAGTATTTAAGTTCTGACTGTATAAAAAGGTAATATTAGTTCATATGTTGTTATAATTAATATGTCTTGATAATTTGTTTATATATGTTTGTGTTTATGAGAATATAAATCATATATTTTTATGTAGTTTTTATTTATATTAATAAGCGTTTGTAGTGATAGATTATTAGAGTTATTGTGTATATGTTTACTTTAATCTAATTTATGATAAAAGAACTATAAATATTATAAGAAAATGTATTTTAAGATAATAGAAATATGGTTTTTATTTTATTTTTGATAGTTAGGGAAATTACACGTATGTAAAATGAATGATTTTAGTTATTAAAATTAATAAAAGTATTTGTGAACTTTTGAAATTAGTAATGATACTCAAAAGGAAGTTGGATTTTAAAATTTTTACGAGGGTTTAAAATAAAGATTTAGACATAAAACAAAGAAATAGATAGATTAAATTCTCATGAAATTAAGATCAAGTGTTCAATTCATGGAAATACATCTTAAGCTATTAGGGAAGTTTTTACATTACTAACACTTAAATTCATAAAAGGTGCAAGGATTGGAACCATATTTGATTACTTACACAACTATGAGAAGAGAAAGATAATGGAAAAACAACCTAATAACAATGATGTGACTCTATGGGTTAGAGGGGGAGTGAAGAATGAAAACTCGATGAGATAGATTTAAGGTGCTTGTTGAAGTTGTAAGTAGGTTAAAATCGAAATGAATTGTCATTTCTCAACCTTACTCCAAGGATGTCATCTCTTAGAGATGGAAGGATAACAATAAAATGATTTGATGAACTTGAAATAAATAGTGTCATCTAATTGAGATTTCACTCATATGCACATGAATTAAGCATGACAGAAGACTTAAAAAATCATGACTTGGTGTTCATGTGCCATTGAGTATAATGGTACTAGAATGGATAAGCAAAATATATATAGTGACCATGGAATTTTAATTTTGATATTGATGATTTAAGGAGTAATTATATGGCCATTAATATCTTAAGGATGAATTTCACTAAATTTCATTGGGGAAGGAAGAATACATGATTGGAGATTATACCTCAAGAGGATGAGGCTCATTTGAAGTTTAATGATGTACTTAAATGACTACCTATTATTAAATTGTCAACTTCCTAGTTGAAATAACATGAAATGATTATTGAAAAGTAATTGGTATCTTGATGAAAACATGACACTAATAGTATTTATGAGCTATCCTAGATTCTAGATAGATGTTGAATAAAATTATTTCATCGTTGTTATTCATTTTTTATATAAACAAGTGAATTGATTTTTCTGATTAATCATGATAAGAATGCTTATAATGTATTATTGTTCTATATTTGATATGTATTGAGATGATTCTCATATTTATGATGTTATGATATAAGGTTATATTGACATGTGGTTCCATTTATTATGTGATGTCATGTTATATCTTTGATATTGATAATGTTAATGTTATAACTTATGATAGTATTTCAAGATGTGAAGCATGTGGTTATTACATCCATATTTTATGACATCGTGATCATGAGGTTTTTACTATTTAAAATGTTGTGATAACAATGAAGTTATGTTCTCATGATGGCATGCAAGATTTGGCATCTGGATTATTTTATTATGATGTTATAACTAATGCATTGGCTACATGTTGAGATGTAGTGATTAATAGGAAATCCACAAATGAGTTGAGAGGGTCAGTTTATTTGATGATAGTGTGGGAGCCGATATCTGTGAGGGAAAATATGTAACACTATATGGGCCGGGGATAGACTCAATCAACACTATGTATGCTAGTGTTTCTTTTGCCTTGTATAGCTCTTAGTGGATAGCTCTTGAGGGGCTACGGGACCATCTTGAGGAGGTTGAGTCCCTGATATTGGAGGGATGTTGAAGTCCATAAGTGTGTGTAGGAATTCGATGCGAGGAGATGTGCACCTTAATGAGTTGTGGAGGGAGTTGGTTCAGGCTTACGAGATGCTCAGATTTCATTAAGTACTAGGATCAGATGCTCGCCTTGGGATGGATGAGGTTTGAGCGTTGGGTCGAGCCTTGGGGCTTTGGAATAGACCAATGAGGCTATGTCTGGTTCTAAAAGTTGGGAAAATGACTTGAGATTCCTGGGAACTTCCTTGGTGTTGTGATGCAACTTTCGATGCCTATTCGCATACTAGTTCAATGGGGGGTGTTGGGAAAACGTGGGTAATAAATAAATAAATCAAATAAAACAATAAATAAGTAAATGATTAAACTTAAATTTGGGATGAAGTTCCTTAAAGAAGGGGGGAGTATGTAATGCCCCATATTAATAAATCAATAAATAATAATAATAATAAATGAATTATATTATATATAAATAGATAAAGCAGTAAATAATAAAGAAAGATAATATAGTAAATACATAAATAATAATAGTAAACAAATAAAATGATAAATAATAAATTGAATTTTTGAATAAATACATAAAGATAAATTATAAAAATAGTAAGAATAAGTAAATTTAGCAAAAAATAAAATGGAATAAAATAAGCAAGAGTTAAATTAAGAAAAAGAGGTTGAGTTAAGGAAAACTTAAGACAAAGAAAAATAGAAGTTGGCATGATGACACATGGATCGTGTGCATGCCGATTTCCTTCCAAACCCTTTTCTATTTAATGGATGAAAGGGACATGAGAGGCATTTATTCTTTCCAGAGGAAAATGTTGCAAGACAAATGATTCATTGGTTATAATAGTTGATTGAGGGCTCGTGGGTGGCTAGTTGCAAAAAGATTCTATTGTAGTTGAGCCTACAATTGGATGGAGATCGTCCCCAAAAAAATGTTATAGTCAGCGAGATTCAAATAGTGCCACGAGATTGAAATCACTAGTAAGATATATCGTCTCCTGATTGGTAAGTCTTCTATGATCATGTTTTCATGAATTATATGTTAATAATTTGAATATTTTGTGTCAATTATTAATAGCATAGACCTATGTAATTAGTTGTATGCTTTGAATCAAGGGTCGTTACAAGGGAATCACCAATCACAACGATTTCTTGAACTTTCATTTCCAGGTCTTGTTTTATTCCTTATTATAGAGCATTAGTTGCGGAAACATTATTGGTTTCCTTCCCCAATCCCCAAGTGAATTTATATTCATGTTGTTCCTCGGAGTGAAAAATCATCCTCCCTGACCCCTTGGCTCCTGATGCCCCTATAAATGAAAAAAAAAAAAAAATTAACACAAGAGTAATCGCTGAAAGCAGCTAGTCCCTCCCTTCAAACCATAATTTGTAATTTTGCTTTGAAACTCGATAAGAGCAAATAAATGTTGAGAAGTGTAGCAAGAAAGCCTCAATTTGACTCTGTCTTGATGAATTTGAGAAATTTTGAATTTCCACATCAATAGACAACTTGGAGGCAGTTAACTTGTGTGACATGCCTCTTATCACTCAGTTAGCTTAGTAAATTCAAGTTAGAGGGCTTAGAGTTTAGTTAAGCATGTGTGATTGCTAAATTTTAGTAATCTCGTTCAGTTATATCCAGTTGTGTTCAATTAAATTTATTTCTAACTATTAATAGAACTACTGGAAGGTCAGTTGTGCAGTAGGACAACAATCTAACCCAGTGAGCATCCAATTAACTAATCAATCATCTCAAATAACTATTGCTACAAGGAATTTGAGTTCCTCAGTTGTGGTGGAGATTCGAAGTCAATGTAACAAGCAGTTGTAAACTAGTTTGAGTGTACATGTATTACATGCAATCGAATGATCAATCCTTGTGAATTACACAATCAATTGAAGAAAAAATCATAAAAAATGGGGGTTAATTCTTCAATAATTGTACAAGGAAATAGGGGCTCAAGTAAAGATAGAAATTGATGAAGTTTGGTTTAGATCTTCTCCTTGATCAGAGAGATATGTTATTCACTTGCAAGTTGTGCTCAGTGCGGGCAAGCATTTATAATACATCATTTGTTCATCTGATTAATGCAAAGAGGATTGGGGGGTTTTCCCAGTTGGATTCCCCTATAAAAATATTGTGAATGTGCAGTTGTTCTAAATTGTGAATTAATTTCCACATAGCAATGGAGAAGAATTGTGTCTATTGATTTAGATTAAATTTCTTGATCAATTGTAATTCTATCACCATATTTCTACATGGTATAAGAGAAGGATTCATATTAGAACAAGAATATCAAAGTTGTTCCTCAAGAGTTTCGAATTTGTAGCTTCAGTGTAGCGGGAATTCTTTAGGATCAGCAAAATGACCTTCAATGAACTAAGATTAGAGTATGCCTTGGAAGGCAACTCGAATTTCATTACATGGAAGGATCAAATGGAGGCAGTTCTTGATGACAATGGATTTTTGGATTATGTTAAGACAAGCATTCCAAGACCAGGATCCTCTGATGCCTAGAACCTAGCCTAGTGGAAAAAAGATGTAGCCAAGGTGAGGAGAATAATCCTGGAGGGAGTGCGAGACCACATTGTCTCAAATCTCCTTGGGAAAGAACTCCTTTCACAATGTGGCAGGCAGTGACAAAGCTATTCCAGAATAGCAATGACCATAGAAAATTGTCCCTCAAAGACACACATTGAAATATCAATATGCAAAAGAATGATATTATTTCGCAGTATCTCTGCAAATTTACACAAATTTGTGATGAGCTTGGAGGGGTTGGTGTGAATGTTGTAGAAGATGACCTGGTGAGCCTATCTCTTCTATGCCTTCCCAAAATCTAGCATAGCTACAAGTACTCGATGAACATGAGGGAGAAATTGTTGAATTGGGAACGCTTATGGTCTGATTTGGTACAAGAAGTGATCAAGAAGAATACTAGAGATGGAACCTCATCCAAGGGGGAGGATGAAGAAAATTTTGCATTGTTTGGAAAGGGAAAGAAGGGAAAAGGGAAGAAATCTCAAAACAAACCAAAATCTAGCCAAGGGGATAAGAAAAAAGACTTGTCCAAAATAAAATGCTTCAATTGTCATGAATTCAAGCACTATGCTGCGAAGTGTCCACACAACAACAGAAATATCTCCCATAAGTCTAGTGGACTGACCTAGAACAACAGAAAGACAAAGGACCCGATGTTTTCCTTAATGTAAGTAGATGAAGGGATGAAACCTACTTGGAATATGTCATATGTTTCGCTCCTTCTTTGGCTTGAATGCTCCAATCCTAGCTCTACTTGCCAAAATTAAAACCTGCACAACCAGACAACACAAGCCAAGAAACTACGAGATCTATGTAGCATCATCCATCTACTTTATTCAACAGATCAACATGGTATTGAAATACATGAATTAATGACATCACATATAGGAAAATAAAGAACTCTTTGTATTGATATAAATGGAATGAGTTAAAACCATAAATATGTGTTGATCTTGTAAAAGAGCTCCTACAAGTTGTTGACTTGTCCTTCCTTTGTCACAAGGTGCACGTCCAATCACCCTAATGCATGAAAATATAACTTTCACAATAGCAGCATAAGGGTAGAATCAACTTGGGTTATACACATGCTTTAAACATATTAATATATTTAATTATATTTAATTTATATATATATTGCATTAATTTAATATAACTATATTTTAAAATTCATCAACATTTGAAAAATTTATATATTAAATTAGAAGAAATTTAAACATGTTTATATAATTATATTTAAATTTATTAATATATTTAAATTTAATTTTAAATATTAATATTTTAAATATGACATTTCAAATATTTAATATATTAAATTAGAAGAAATAATATATAATGTTTTTAAAAAAAACATAATATATATTATATATTAAATAAGTAATAAATTGGGAATTAAAATATTTTTTCATCATAAAATGTCCTTGTTGTCGGTCATTTTTTTCTTTCCTTTATTGTCCTTCTATTTATAGCTCTCTTTCTCACTTGATTCTCTCAACCTTTGTCGTAATGACGGGTCTTGTTGTAGATTCAAAACGTCGACATTCAAACATGTCCACTGTGGAGCAATTTCTGACAAGTCATTCACAAAATCTACCCCACAGAAATTTGCAAACATTAACATTATCAATAGTTTGATAAGAGGAAAACCAACTTCTATATGGACACATGTGATGAGAAGTAACAAAATCCAACAACCATTCTTCATAATATTAAAGGACATTACAAATAGACAAAACTTCTTCAATCATACTTTGATCTTATTCATTTAGATTTTCCTTCTTTCAAGAGTCTTCCTTGGATTCATGAATCTTCCAACAATATTTCTTGAGATACCCTAACTTGTTACAGTAGCAACATTTCAATCCACTCTTCTTGCCTTTTGAATTTAATATGGATTTACCTCTCGACTTCTCTCCTTTTTCTCTAGACTAGCCTCTAACCTTCATTACTTCTAGTATGGAGCTTTGAATACTAGATTTCCTTTGCACCTCCTCATACAACAATGCTCAAACAACAAAATCATAGTCAAGTGGTATCAAAGCACTGGTCTAAGCAAGGGTTGAGTTTGTTTGTGCCAAAGAGCACTAGTCAAACAAAGAGGAGTGAAAAAATAGAAACCCTAGCTGTCATTTGAGTTGATTTCACATAAGCGATGAGATCCAATAGGAGGAGCATAAGGTTTTGTCTAGTCATCTTACAAAATGGTATTTAATACCAATATACTTAGTTTATTATGATAAGTTGGATTTGCAACCAAATGAATAGCACTTTGACTATCGCAAAATATAGATGTTCTATGTTACGTTCTTCCAAGATCACCTAAAAATCCCTTCAACCAAATTTCCTCCTTGCAAGCATGTGAGACAATGATATATTCTGCCTTGTTTGTGGATAAAGAAATTGCTTCTTGAAGCTTTGACATCTAACTAATAGATCCTCCTGTAAGAGTAAAGACATAACCCAAAATAGATCTTTTTTTAATCTAAATCACTTACAAAATCTAAATCAACATAATCACAAACAAAAGCATTCCAACCATTAATGGTGATGCAATAATCACGTATGTCTCTAAGATACCAAAGCACCCATTTCACTACATTCTAGTGCTCTCTTAAATTTTCCATGCATCTGCTTACAACACCCACTACATGAGAGATATCTAATCTAGTACACACCATCACATACATCAAACTTCCTACTACATTAGCATATGGTGAATAAGACATATGATCCATTTCTTCCTTGCTATTAGGATGTAAACCTAACTAAGGCTTAAAATGGGAAGCTAAAACAATAATAATATCATATATATATTAAATTATATAAATGGGTTCAAATTATTAATTCTAAATTCACAATTATTTTCTCAACATACTCTTGTTATGAAAACTTGAGCTTACCATTTTTGTCTATCTATATGTATTTTTATACCCAATATTTGTTTTGTTGCTCCTAGATCCTTCATACCAAAGGTCCTGACCATCTGATCCTTCAACTTGTTGATCTCATCCATGCTTTTACTTGCAACAAGCATATTGTTGAATTATAACACCAAGATAATGAATATCACATTCAAAATTTTGAAATAAACACAATGGTAATAGTCACTTTCAGTATAATTTCAGCTAATCATGAAGGAATCAAACTCCTGGTACCATTGCCTAAGACACTGCTTGAGGCCATGCAATGACTTATTGAGCTTGAAAACTAACATTATTTTGCAATGTTGAACAAATCTTTCTAGTTGTTCCATGCATATCTCCACATCGAAATCTCTATGTAAAAATATTGTTTTAACATCTAATTATTATAACTCTAAATCAAGTAAAGCAACTAGTGCCATTACAATACAAATAAATACAAGCTTAACAACCAAAAAAAAGGTCTCATGGAAATCAATACCTTCCATCTCAGATTACCCTTTGGTGATCAGTGTATATTTATACCTTTCAACTTTACCTTCGACGCCTTTCTTAAGATGTTCTACCAAGTCTCATGTTTTATGTTTCTCCAAGGTATCCATCTCTTCTTTCATTTTTATCTTCCATTGAGCATTTTTGGTATCATTTATTGTTTCATCATAACAAAAAGGTTCCACATTATCAATAACCAAAGCAATAGATGAAACAAAATTAGTATACCTTTTAGCATAATTTATCACCTGTGTATGTCTTATTAATATTGGTTGTGGAATTTCCACATATTCTTGAATATCTTCAGTATCTGTAGATTCTTTTATCCTCATAAACTTCTTCCTACTTATAGGTTTCTATAGATGGTTGAGTATTCAATTGAATCTGGTGATTTGGTGGCATTTGTTCCTATTTCAAATCAATTGTTACAATATATGATTTATTAAACAAGATTCATCAAATTTTACATCTCTATTAATGATGATTCTATTGGTAGTAGAATCCCACAATCTATGTCCTTTAACTACATCATAATCAACAATAAATACACATTTTTTCAATTTTGGATCCAACTTAGAGCACTAATTTTTAGGAGAGAGCATAAGTTTCACAACCAAAAAAATTTAGATTTGAATAATCATAATGATGATTTGTCCATACATCTTCAAAAATTTTACAATATATTGCAATTGATGGTGATCAATTTACAAGATAGCAAGTAGTGACTACTTATTTCCACAACTATTATTACAAATTTGCATTGTTAAGCATGCTCCTTTCTCTTTCTAGATAAGTCTTATTCATATATTCATGTGTATATAGTTGTTTTGTGTCTTTCGATCCCAACTTCTTTGCAATAGTTTTTGAATTCTAAAGATGTGAACTTGCCTACATTATTCGTTCTTAAACATTTGATTATCTTTGTAGTTCTCTTTTCTACCATAACTCTAAATTGTTTAAAATGTATTAACGTCAACTTTTCTTTTCAAGATATAAACTCACACTTTTCCGAATAAATCATCTATAAATGTAACAAAATATCTATATCCTTTAGCTACATCATCACCAATAAAGACACATTTTTTCAATTTGTGATCCAACTTAGAACACTTATTAGCATAAGTTTAACAACCAAAAAAGTCTACATTTGAATAATCGCAAGGATGATTTGTTGATACCCCTTCAGAAATTTTACAATCTATTGCAATTGATGGTGATCGATTTACAAGATAGCAATTAGTGACTACTTATTTTCACAACTTTTGTTACAAATTAGCATTGCTAAGCATGCTCCTTACTATTTCTAGACGAGTCTTATTCATGTATTCATGTGCATTCAATGGTTTTGTGCCTTCAATCCCAACTTCTTTGCAATAGTTTTCGAATTCTAAATATGTGAAATTTCCTACATTATTCGTTCTTAAACATTTGATTATCTTTGTGGTTCTCTTTTCTACCATAACTCTAAATTGTTTAAATGTATTAAACTCATCAACCTTTTAGACTCACACTTTTCTAGAGAAATCATCTATAAATGTAACGAAATATGACGATCCTCCAAAAGAAACTATGGGGGATGACTCCCAAACATTTGAATGGATATAATCAAGAATAAATTTACTAGTATGACTTCATGATTTAAACTTCTATTGACACTGCTTTCCAAATATACGATGTTTGCACAAATTACAATTCAAAGATTTTAAATTTGGATGTAATGTGCAATTTTATCAATACCTAAACCCCTTTCTTGCTCATATGACCCACTTGTTGATGCCATATACAAGCATTATCAAAGCCAACATAAAGGATAGGTTGAGAGGTTGTATGTCTATCAAATGGCTCATAACCGAAACTAAGGCACACTAAAAAGAAGGCCAAGCCATGTAGAGAAAAGGTCTGGCCATGTAGTTGTGTATAACTACATAATAAAAGAGGGGGTTGAAGTCTACCCACACAAGGAGGAACTTGAGCAAGTTTTGAGGACCATTGCAGAGAGGATTCATGTAGAGGAGAAAGTAGTTGGAGGTGAAGGCACAACAATCCTAAAGTTGTTTGTCCATCTTTTAACATTATTGTTGTTAACTCTTCATAATGTTACACATCCTTGAACTTTCAAAGACTTAATATAGCTTGTAAAATAAATAATGCACAAATAATGTAAACATGAATAAGAAAAATCCAATTAAACAAAAGCCACTAATATCATTCAAAGAAGGGTTTAGTCAATATTATCATGTTTTTGGAAAAAATATTACATAATCAAATTATAAAATTAATAAAAATCTTTAAAGAAAACATACAAATTAAACCATAAGTTGCTAATAAATCATCGTGGACAACAATCTTTAGTAAGCATAAAATAAAAAGCAATGCATAATAGATTAGTTGTACCAAATTCCCAAATAGACACAAATTAACTTTAAAATCATATATATTAATTAAAAATAAATTATTATCTATATATATATATATATATATATATATTATATATATTTCTTTTACCATCAATATAAACTAATTAAATTAGAAATTTAATTTTTCATTTACTTAATTTCTATAAAATCAAAATAAATTATAAAAAATTACAAAAATATCCTCAAACTATTCCGAATTATTAAAAAAATCTCATGAACAAAAACATTCTCTTAACACAATTTACTATAGAGCTAATACTTATTCTTTATTTCATATAATTTATTTAATCTTGCGGTCTCAATTTTTAAAACAAATATTTTAATTAAATTAAATAATCTCTTTTATTTATTATTCCATATAATTTTATAAACCAATATTTGAAAAAAAAAACAACCAAAAACCTTAACGATTTTGACTCATATTTCCAGCTTTATCCCTCTTAAAATATAAACATAAACCATTATAGACATTTATTTTAATCATTATAATGACTATTTTACTCGCTAATTATTTACTAGAATAATCAACTCACTTTATAATACATCTCATTCACACAACTAATGTCCAAATTCGTGTACATACTCCTTTATGTCTTAAATGAATATATTATTTGTAACATTTTATTAAAATAAAAAAATTGCCGGGTATTACATAATGTTGTCTTGTTTTTATGTTATTTTATCATAACAAAAATATTCGAATTATTATAATGTTACTTTTCAATAAAAATAATCTGAAATTATTTAATTATATGAGTTTTTTAATTTTCAATTGTGATAAGAAAATTTTTAATTATGTAATGAGATAATAGTGGGAAATAAAATATAAAAATAATTTATTTTAAATATATTTTTAATATTTGTTTATATATAAAATATATTACAATTTTCTATTTATACATATAAGTTATTATTTATGAAGTAGTTCTTAGCAATAGGCCTTTCAACTTATCCCCATTTTAATAAGTAACTAAAGGTTGGTCGAGCACTAAAGTCCTCTCTGAGATTGAGAGCCCCTTGCCATGCATTGATGGCTTAGAGTGAAGTCCCTACCGGGCCTCTCCTTATAGTTGAAGTTTGGCAAGCTCACCCTATCCGGCCTCTCTTATAGTGAGAGGCCTTTGTCAGCCTGCTTGCGCATCATGATGGAAGAAATGCCATAAATGACAACTGATCAGATTAAGCATGACTGAAGCAAGTGCATATGACACTGATCAGATTAAGGCAGCGTGGCGGGGCAGAAGATGTATTTGTTATAGATGGTAGAAGTAATATGTAAAGCATGAAATTCAAAGTTTAAATATCTTGGATTAGGTTAACAAAAAAATTTGGACCACTAGTGAACCTTAATTGTCTATCCTAAATAATATGAAAAGCATAAGATTCAAAGTTCAAAAAAACCATTAACATTTGATTTGAATTTGGGTAGGAAAAGTAACAACCATTTCATATAGCCATCCAACATAACTTCAATTGACATCATTAGATTTGAACGTGTAGGAAAAATAACAACCATTTCAGATAACCATCCTACATAAATTCAACTAACATATACACGATGAACATAAATTTATTAATAACACATTTTATTATTATCTATTTCAAACTTTCCCAAAAAATTATTTAATTTTTTTACATTTTTTTATGAATATTTTTTTCAAACTCAATTTTTGTCTAAAAATCCATTAAAAAATAGATATTAATAAAATTTATTGAATTCAAAAATATATTTTAAACAATAAAATATAACATCTCATTAAAAGAAAAAAATCAGCGATTCACTTAAAATACACCATAATAATATAATATAATATAATATAGATATAAATAAATAATTATTATATATTTATATATATAATTAGATTGATATTTTTATATCCAAATCAATATGCCTCTGTGAGGATGAACGCAGACATCTTATGGCCACTTCAGGGCTGCACACAATACAATCATTGCGAATCTTCGCGACTGTTTTTACCCAGAAAAATGAGAAAAAAAGGCATCACAGGCAACGGGAAAGGCTTGCCCGACCTACCACAATGACTGTTACTGTTACTGTGCAGGTAACTTTTATTATGTCTTAATCAATGAGACCAGCTAATTTACGGATAACTTTTATTATGTCTTAATCAATAAGACCAGCTAATTTACTATAGGTTTCTGAAAATATTATTAATCTGAAAACTGATTTTAAAATGCCATTCAGTCTGAAATCGCCGAGACAACATCTTATTCATAGTTGACATTAATGGAAAATACAGAAACCTGATTCTGAAACGCCATTATTACTGAAATCGATGTGACATCCCGTCCATATCCGAGAGCAAGAAAAGAATTGGTTATCACATCCCAAACCATATTCATATTATAGCTGATAAAGATATTTAGGTATAAATAGCTCATAATATCAATGTCGTTGTAGTGGACCTTTTTAAAAGGTCAGTGTCATATATTGATCCACTGTAAACTAAGACACCACCTACCATAAATGACAAAATGTATAACGACTTAAAAACCACTTTGATTGGAATAATAATTCCAATAACATGGAATATTTAAATGGGAGATTTAAATGAGTTGAGAAAGGTTTTTTTAGTTTCTTCCTAGTGATAGCTTGCTTAATTATCAATGTCACCATTTAAATTTGCTATTTTTTTGGTAATACAAATTCTTAATTCACTTGGATTATATAATTTCATCTAATTAGATATTTATAGATTTAATTATTTTTTAAAATTTTAAATAAATTGATTTGAAATTTAATTATTTTCAGCATCATCTAAAAAAATTAGATTAAGAAGAACATGAATATTAATCTTACTAATTAGTGATATTGAACCAATTCATTAAGAGTGATTTAAAACTTAGCCATGAAAATCCATTGAGGTACATAACATCTAATTAGAAGTTTCTAGTCACTGAGAGGAACAGGGTACATCAACAGTAGAACGATGAATAATAAGAACTAGAAAAAGTAGAATGCATTCGGCCCTATACTGTGGACAATTTGAACTGTAGACTCGTAGGCAATTGATTCTATATACCTCATTTTATATCAGACCAGAGTAAGCACTAACGACTGATAAACAAAATTAAAACCAACTTTAGCTAAGCTTCCATCAGTTACCAATAGTTGCATCCAAAGGCATGAGTTCTAGTGGTTCACAGTTGCTGCGGGTCATGGCTGCTGGTGATAAGAAAACTATCTCCAGAGTAAGCGCAAACTCACAGAAAGTGACATCACTCTGCAGAGTGGTCATTAGATTGGGCAAAATAGATTATCACCTTTGATCCTCACCATGGCAACTTCATTAAAATGTGACAGAAATCTTACTATGAGTAAACACATTCTCCACAGCCAAATGTTGGACACTAACGAAACATAATGGTGGATCCTGTTAAACAATTTTCGGTAAACCATGCTCACACTAACCAGAGATGAGGATGCTTAATTGCCAATATCAATTAATGTAGGTTTCATCTAGTTCTAATTGACTTGAATGAAAAGAAAAAATCCAAAATGAGAATCTCCACACAAACTTAAATCTAGTCATCTATTGCCTTTCAGTGTGACACACCATTTGCAAACTCACCATCAACCAAGCTTATTTCCATTCACAATTTTCTTCAAATTGCGCCTTACTCCATCGGGAACCAGAAACTAAGAAATATGATTGGATCTTTCATCAGCTGTTGATAAATTAAGTAGACTAGAGTCTGAAAAGCTTTGTTTTTGGTCATACTCCAAATTCAGTGCCAAATAAAAAGGCCATGTCAAAATTTGGAAGCCATTGCTGAAATGGCAATTTCTTGTAAATATAATTTTGAACTATTGGACTCAATTACACTAAGAATGCCAATGAAGAATTGAGCATCAATCTGTGAAAATAAGCCATAAACCAAACACGCGAAATATTATTGCACACAAACTCCCTTGCCACCCAAAAAAGAAAAAAGAATAACATTATGCTTGCCTGGTCTTGGCACCTATGATGAAAGAACTAATAACCTGTTAGGATCCACTCCAAGGGATCTTTTAAATATCATTCATCGTGACAAATCTTAGGGAAAGCGCATGAAACGGATCAAATGGATATCAACATTCACATAAATATGCCTAATTGGAAGTTCTGTACTATCCCCACCGCACACACACAATTAATAGTGAAAAGAATCACGGTGACTTTACAAAATCAGGGAGACTGGTTCACAACAATGAACATCAGTATTCAAACATAAATAGCAAAAAGGTTTTATGTAAATGACTGATCTCCTCCAGGAACCAATCTCCAGAAAGAAGGCAAGTCAACATCTAAACAGAATGCAGAGAGCATCATGTTCAGCCTCATAATATATAAAAGTGAAGAACTATCTTTCTTTGAAAAGAAATTTTTACAAATTTTACAGCTCTCAGAGCTAATAAGTTCATTCATTACTATATTATTATCTAATTTTAAGGCCA